>VUQR01011616.1:55068-68499 GCA_015108515.1 Hemichromis elongatus
CTCCTTTATTTCCACATTTTTTCCCCCCCCCCCCCCCCTCACCCCTTTGTGTTTCTTTTTAAAATTAGAATTTCCTACTTCCTGACTGTTATGTAAGACTGTTTTAAAATGAAGACAGGTGAATCAGTCAAATCAAATACTTCTATGTACAACACACTTCTTAGTTAATGTAGTAAAAATAAAAGTGAAATAATTTTTGACAGTTTTGATAAACATTTTGTTTCAGATTTATGCAAAAAGATTTATTTTTTCTAAAAATATCCGTTTGCATTCAATCTTCTCCCAAAAATTACTTAGGATTGGGTTGTCAAACAAAAATCCTTCTCAGATGTTAATTCATACTATAGAATTAGCTACTCATTTGCAACAGCATTGATAAAAACAGTGCTGTTTTTGTTGAGAACATTATTGAGAGGTCAGTAAAGCTCCGGTTTCAACATCATGAGGTACTGAACAGTTATCATAAATGTTAACCTGGCTGGTGCACACGTTACTGTTAGTTGCTTAACTATTAGCTATTACCCGATAACCACACACCCTGCCTCACTGGACATTAAATAGTATCCTCCCAGTGCCGCTCCCAGGCTTGGATAAATGGGAGGGTTGCGTCAGAAAGCACATGCTGTGGAAATAAGGTACATTTATCGGATAGCCACGTCTGTTAAGTTATCATTAAAGTCATGGCTAACAGCTAGAGCTAATAATAAAACTATAACGTTAATGTTGAGGCAGGCAAAAATTATTAGTTCTCCCCATTTCGAATGTTATAATATACAGAATTGGAATAACAAGGTAATACAATTATTTGTGTCTAAAATGTTTTCTCTTAAAGTCCCAGATTAAAGCTGCGAAAGTTTACCATCAACAGTGGTAGCCTACCTAACCCACAGAATTTTTTTAACAATGAAAATATGAAGCCGTGATGGAGCTAAGATGGACTTACAATATTTGTCATGTAAACACCTTTCATTTATGTAAATATATATTTTTTCCATTATATTAGTCAACTTAAAATGGCATCTTAATACGGTATTTTGATATTTTTTGCCCTCATGGTATAAATAATTTTTCTGGGAATTGGTATGGAGTCTGAAATTCTAGTATCTACTATCCCCATAATAATCATAGCCTTGCTGTGAGTGAAAAACTCAGGATTTAGGCTTCTTTTTTTTTTTTTTTAATTCTCAGATCTGGAGGACATCAAAAAGAGAGGATATTGTCATCTCAAGCGCACCAGTCTAGCTGTAAATGCATTCATTTTATTTTTTTTGTTAGTATTCACTTCAAAGGTTAGCAGAAGAAATGCTTTGTGCTAAGATCCAATTAAAAGCAGGCTCTTTGTGCTAATACTGAAACATGAAGCTTTTCCACCTATAAAGGAAATAGGAAAGCTGTATGCGACATAATATCATAGAAATGTATCAATATTCAGACTAGCTTGTGAATACAGCTTCAGTTAGGGCTGTTTGATATAAAAGTATAAATCAGATGACGATATGAAAACGTCTATCATTTCATATTATGCTATTGTTTGTTTTGTGGTGTCGCAAAATAAACCCTTTACAGCAATATTTTTTTCATTGTTTTGATGGTCACTGTAGTGGCTGTATTAACTTCTTAAAGTTTTCTCTTCTCTTATATTTAAAACAACCACACTACGGACAGACAAGCCACTGTTTTATGCTTTTGTCGTTAGCAACAACGACAGTGAACCCAGCGTGTGGGTCCACCATCCGCTTGTTTAGTTTCCACATAAACCTTTCGCAACAAAGCTGAAGATCCTGTTGAGATTTTTCAAAATAAACTGAAATTATGACAAACAGAAAGACCAGTCAAAAGAAATCCAGGACACGGTCTGACACGGCCCAGAAAACTGTACTATGCAAATTATGCAGGAAATCGGCAAACATGGCAAACCTTGTCAACCACCCACGCCAGAATCACGTGAAAGAGTATGGAGAGAGTTTATTGATGAGAAGCAAAAAAGAGCCATCAGATACTCAAAATAAACCCTAGACTCAAATATTAGAACAGGCTTTTCCCAGCAGCACGCCATGTACTAAATACTCATTACAATTTATATCTAAAAATATATAGTTTCATGTGTCGGTCAAAACACTTGACTCCAGGTAAATCGAGCCCAACTGAAAACGTTTCACGCAAGTCGAGTTGCCCGAAATTCACAGAATTTAGAAAAATTGTAAAATTTTTGTGATATATATCATTGTCAGCACGATAAATGTCTTCTATCAGGATATGAGATTTTGGTCATCGCACAGCTTTCAGTACTGATAATGGCCATAGTTATCATGTAGCTACACTGCTCTTAATAATTCTATAAACAATATAAGAGAAGCTGCAGGAAGATACTAATCACTCACAAAGATAAAAACTAAAAACGTAACATTTCACTCATGTTTCCTGACTGCAGAAATTTTCTGTTGCAACTCTGGATACTGAAGGTAGTATTTGCTGAACTGAAAATCATGTGGTGATATTGGATGTTCTTGCTGTCCACTTTCATGTTCTGGATCAGATTTACAATCAAGCATGAATGCATGGATTTGAGGAGTTGCAATTTCCAATTAAGGATGAAAAATTGTCTTTGGTAGATTTGCATATTAGAAACTCTGCACCATGTACACAAGCACCAAGTTTTGTTTGTTTTGAATTAAGCTGAGTGAAGGTTCTGCACCAAAGCTCAGTGTAAAATAGATTGGAATTAGTTTGAACTGCAGATGATGAGGAGCTGTTCTTATATAGAGACCAAGAATAATAATAATTAAAAAAAGTGCTGTTAAGCTGGGAGTTATCACAATATATCCTCTTTAAGCTAATTGGCAAACCAAACCACTAATAGCTGTAGCTGAAGTGTAAAGTCTCACTGTAATTTGATATGGATGCAAATGTTTCTGTAGCTGCACAGCAAAACGGTCCTTGCTATTAATGTTTTTAAGGCTATGAGTTTAAGTCTTCTGAAGCTGATTTCTAATGATTGACATTATAAATGGTCTTTTTGGCACTCTGCATGACCTGTTCACAGGAAATCACTAAACCTGCATACTACATGTATTGTCGGCTTCTTCACAATGAAAGTAACAATGAGGCCCTAAAAGATCAAGTGCTGTGTTGTGGCTTTAATCTGTTTGACTTTTGGAGTAGTTGCTGTAAAGCTCATGAGACTCATTCTGTGCTGTATATGTAAAACAGATCCAGTAGATGCACTGGGCTAATCCTTGGTCTGTGGTAATCGGGAGTGTAAATCTATTTGTTTGTCTGTCAAATGCCAGATGACAAAAGGCGGCCACCATGATGCACAGAATCTGGTGCTTTCTGGCAGATGGTTATCAGAGCCTTCTTAGAGCATGGTGCCCAAATGACCCTTTTTTTTTTTTCTTTCTTTCTTTTTTCTTTGACTGAACACATTTTATGTATGTTTTGTTTTTACAGTCCTTGTGTTTTGTGGGTTTGTATCCCAGCGTGTGTGGCACAGAAAAAGGGTGTGGCGGGAAGGGCTTTGCTCAGACAGGGTATAGACATGGTTCAGAGACCCCTGACAACTGTTCTGGGATGTGGTAAAACACCCCTATCACCACCAGATTCCCCAGCCACCACAACAAACACCCAGACATATGTAAGTCTGTCAGGATACCACCCAGTGCCAGGGTGTTGGCATCAACCACTTTGCCACCGGCAGTGTGAGGGCATTAGAAGAAGAAGCAGTGTCTAAGAAAACGACAGTGGAAAAAAAACCCATAAGAATATGGACTGTGATATTAATATTTGTTGCTAATATATATATCTTTTTAAACTGTAATGTCAGTCTTTTGATTTCAGGGGTAAATGAAGTGTAATTATGTTGTATGAGTGATGGTTAGCCCTGGGTTGTTATGTCTAACATGCAAAAAGGGACAGTGGTCTGCCAGGTTTTAGATGTATTGTCATTTTTACATTTTTTATTTTTCAAGGATACAATTTGAGTGTTTTAATCCAACCAGAAATAAACACAATAGAAAAAAAAGCAGTGACACCACTGATCTCTGATAGAAACCTGTAAGGAAAATGAATCGTAAATGCAGCTATTTTGAAATCAAAAAGACAAGTTGTTTTTTTTTCCTGAGGTGACTGGAGATGGGGGTGGGGGTAGGGAGAGGAATTCGGGAAGCCAGTTGTATGTAGTCAAAAAGCAGGAAATGGAGGTGGAGTCAGATAGATGGGAGACGGAAGAGGAGAGGTGGAGGGGATCTGTCTATAAGCGCAGTGATGCGGCACAGAGTGTACTGGTGATGACTCAGCTGGCTCTCCATATAGCTACCAATCACTCTCCTCCTTGGTCCCCCCACCCACCCTTCCCCTTCCCTCCGTCTCTCTTTCTCATTCTTGCTGCGATTCGGTGACTCTCTTAAAACTACAGCTCTAATTGGTTGATGATTACTTACCATGCTGGCTCTCGGATTATGACAAATCTCCAGTTAAGCTCTTTCACTCCACCTTGCTTCCTGTCATTCATAGTTTGCAACTCCCTGCAGATTGGTACAGCTGTGCATTCCAGGCTTACTCTAAATGGCATTGCCTTGGAGGCAAAGCCCTATTTGATACAATTTAAAAAAATTTTTTTTAAATGTTTTTATTGTTTTAACCCTGTTTGTTTCATTGTTTTGACTTGTCTTTGCCAGTAATTTATAGCTTTAAGTCTTGCAGGGGGTGGGGGTGTGGGGGGTTGTTTCACTATGAATCAGTGCACCCTGTTTTACTTAAATTGCATTTATTCTTTACAATTTTGTCTTAAAATGATACCAAGGTTGGAATCATGATTCTGAAAGAAGCCTGATTTCTTGATCTCTTACACAGTCTTGACTGCTCCCTGTCTCTCTCTCTGTGACACTCTCCTCCATTAACATCACTTGCCTCTGTTCCCTTTCTGTCTCTTTTTCTGTCAGCAAGACTCCTCCTCCTCTCTTTTCTCTAAGCACAATATGGAATGCAGTGTTAAGTATCAACCTTCCATGCAACTGTGATACTTCCTTCTCAGTCGGCCTTGTTGTGCACTCACCTTACCTGCTCCGGCTCCATTCAGTCTCGCCTCCACAATCACCCCCAGAGGCACACCGGACCCCTCCTCCCTCCCCTGTCTTTGCCACCCCAGCAGTCTCTCACATCCATCCATCCTTCCCTTCTTCTGTGCACTCATCCAGTAGCTCTAGGGTAGGCGCGCAGGCTTAACCCTCGCTGCCTCCTTTTCTTGTTAGCGACATGTATGAAACAATGATATAGAGACAGACGCTTGAGTTATGCGCAGCACACTTGCAAAGAGACTCACACAGACAGAATGAAAATCAGACCTGATCACTCCCCCTCTTACACACACACACACACACACACACACACATATCATCAACCTCTTGTACAGCTGGCACGTATTAGCCTCTTGAAGTGTGCATGTTGACTGTTGTCCAGATCCACGGGGAACGGTGCCATCTGCTTTCAGCAATTGAGTACTTTGTTTGTGACCGTTATCCTCCGACAAGACATTTGGACCGCAAAGATGCACAGCGTAGCACTTGGGTCATTGAGCTTTTTCATCGCACCAGCTCCTGCGCTCACGCATGCTCTCAAGCAGATCACCATGCGTACAGTCACACATTCACACCCCATTAAGCCACCTCTCGTGCGCGTCAGTAAAAACCTCAAAGACTGTAATGGCCGTCTCTCATTTCATTTAATCTGCCTAGAGGAAGGCCGGGAGGCGGCCCAGTAGCCCTGATTAATAATAGGCTTTGGAAACACAGCCATACACTTGGGCTTCCTGGCTCCAAAACACCTCCACACACTCCAACTCTCCTGCCACCACTGCTTTTCGAGTTTAACTTTATTTGTAATGATAACCCCACTATTTAGATTGTGTTTTACAAATTATCTAAAAAGTATGTTGAATTATTGGATTTGGGGCGATTTTCTTTTTTCTATTTTTGATTTTGAAACTCCTGAATATGCAGTTCAAATTGCAGAAATCTTCTACCTGAAATTCTGTCTTTTTGTTATATTCCTGTTGTGTTGGAATAATGGAATGTGACACATTACAATAGCTAATGGAGTTAGATTAAGCCACACAGGTCAAATTCTGCATCCAGCTACTATTAAAACATCTCAACGGGCACCAAGACGCAATGGTTCACTTTCAAACTCTTTTGTTTGTTTCTTGTTTCTTTCTCAGGTGGTACTGGAGTGTGTTCTGCAGAAAGACCTAGTATACAACAAGGTCAACCCAATCTTCCACCACTGGAGGATCAACGACAAGAAGTTTGGACTGACCTTTCAGAGCCCTGCTGATGCTCGTGCTTTTGACCGGGGCATACGGAGGGCCATTGAGGACATCAACCAAGGTGTGTGTTTGCCATTGTGTCTGCATGCGTGTGTTTTGTTTTGTTTTTTTGCTAGTTTAGAACAGGTCAAACCAGATAACAAAGCCAATAGAAAGCCAGCAGAATGCACCTTAACTTAACAGTCCATCAACCAGCATTGGCTATTGTTTCCATATCAAAAAATCAAGGCAGCCCACAGATTTTCTTTTTCCTCTACTACCCTCACAACCTTTCAAACTCTTGCCCTATCGACAAAACATCAAATTTGTTTAGAATTCCCACCTAGAGCTTTTGCTGTGTGTCTTGGCAGCCATTCATTACATGTAAAGTTAGATGTAGATGGATGTATGCACATGAATGCGGTGTGTATTCTACTGGTGTGCATTCACAGCCTGTATTCCTGCTTGTTTATCTTTGCTTGTAAAGGCTGACCTAGCATCTGTTCTAGAAGAGATGTGTGCTGTTGATTACCTTTGATGACTCCTCCACCAATGCTACCTGCTCTCTCACCCAAGCTTGAACCCTCCTGTGTTATCTTATCAAGCCCAGCTGCCCAGATAAGCTTGCCACTTCCTGTAGAGACTGGCACTGCGACGCTTTGCTCAGACAGTGGGTGATAGACGACAGGAGAGGGTTGGTGGGAAAGATGAGAAACTCATAGAATGGATGGCAACCTGAGATATGGGCTGAGCTTCACTCAGAAGAAACTTGACCAGACTGGGCTTTTGTCCTTTTCTGGCTTGGCAAGATAGTTTGAGGACTGGCTAGACTAGTCTAACAAAATTTTGGCTGTGGCATTTATATATTTTAAAGCTAAGCTAGGTATTTACTTTATGTGTGGAGTAGAGTGGGCAGGGTTAGGTCCTGATAAGCATAATTTTTCTGCACATTGCCAGAGATCGCAAAGTCATCCAATTAGAAGGAGAAATCCAGCCCCCTGTTATACAAGATGCTGTTCGACCAGCCGGCTGGCTGGTTGGCTGGGGAGCTGTAATCTTACTAGACCCGGGAATCCTGGGGAGCATAGAGGAGGTACACCAGAACATATCGTAAAGGCTTATCGCCACTGAGCATCAGTCACTTCTTGCCCAGAGCCGTTTATCTGAGATTTGAACTTCCTGGGCACAAGTTCACACCGTCTAGGTAAAAGGTAGTCATGTAGAACTCGCTTTGCAAGCTGCTTTTCCTGTAAATTTTACACAAAGATAACGAACAGGCAATAACAGCGTGCTTTAAACTTGACTCTTCATTACGACAAGGTCATCTTCTAGGAAGAGTAGCGTCTCTTTTTAACAAACCCAGTTTTTTAAATCTAAATATCTGCTATTTTGTTATGCTAAACTGATGTGTGGAAACTTGAGGGGTTTTGTTTGGAAAGGGGCGTTTGCATTTGAAGGTGTTACCGTGAGTTGGGAAGCTGTTAAGGTCTTTTGTCAGAGTTTGAAAACAAAATATTAGTAATATATCTGATATTCATGATTTGAGGCAGTTTCAGGGCTGTTCTTGTCTAGCAGGGCAGTGTGATTCTGCAGATTCTCATTCAGAGACTGTACAGTTTTGGTGTGCTAATAAATGCTTCAGCTTCTTCCTGTATATCTCAGCTACAGCAGGTGGTGGTGGGGTTTTATCCCATTGCATTTCGGTCTCTCTCTCTCTCCCCTACCGCCCCTGCTGTCCTCTCCTTCCTCCGTTCTCCTTTCTCTCCTGGCATCTTCTGTATTCTGCCAGTGTTGTGTAATGCCTCTCCTCAGTTCTTCTGTATTCCAGTTGCATCGTTCTGCTGCTGGACTGCTGCGTGAATGTGTGTGGGGGAGAGAAGAGGCAGGAAGGGAATATATGTTTTTGCGTGTGTGTGTGTGCGTGCACGCACACGTGTGTATCAGTCTTGCAGTCCTCTGTTGCCATGGCAACGTTGGGCACATGGCTCAGGCAGCTTTGTGGCCCAGCACTGCCAGAGTTGTGCTGCAGGAGGCCTCTTTCTCTCAGTAGTGGAGAAATGCATACACACACACACACACCTTTCTCCATGTGACTCAGCGACAGACAGACAGACTGATGGACAGACTGTGTCTAACACAAGCTCAGTGAATTCTTCTGTCCTCTCGGTGACAGAGATCACATTACCGTGTTTTTCTGCATTCTCTCTCTGAAAGCAGACAGGAAGATTGATGCCTCGGTGCTTTAAATAAAGCCCCAGTAATCCTAATTAAGTGAACCAAAGTTTAAAAAGAACCTCTTGATGCCCTTGGGTACAAATATATCCCCCCCCCTTCACATTGGGATAGTTTTATTCCAACTGTTTTCTCATCTAGAAATGTCCTCAAACATTGAATCTTCTTTTATTTAATTTTTTTTTTAATGTATAAGCTGGTGCTTTCATCAGACATGCTGTTTTTCTATGTTAATTTAAGCTGGCTGAAACCACAATAATTTGATTGGCTCTACCTGTGCACTGATATTTATAGTATAAAATACGTCTGATGATATGTGATTTAACTTTAACTTAACATATTAACTCAGATATACTTCATTTATTGTTTTGAAGGAGTAAACGTCTGCCGTCTGTAAAGCCACGCACACCTGCATGAATGTGTGGTTAACTGGTGGCATGTTTTAGTTGTGTAATGCTTTATTTTTACTTTTGTTCTTGGATTTGATTACATCACCAGCCATGTGTTGCACATAATAAAAATGTAGGTTTATTTCAAGCAAAGTTTTTATCATATGTAACAAAACGTTGGTCTTGCATTCTGCTTGTTATTATCTGAAAAAACCTCACTGGACTATACAGTGTCAGTGTGTAGAGGGAAATTGGAAGACTTTATCTTCAAAATCTTTACACTGCATACATCAAATACTTTTACATTAAAAGCACCATTAAAAGTAAGTTACAGCTTGTACTAAAAGTCTGGCATAGTATCACTTCTTCTGGGTATTTTTAGTGTCGTTACTATTGGTATCTTTTAAAACGTGGTGTTTGTGAGAATGTTGTTCAGCAAAACACTATGAAAATGCAAGTAGTGTAAGTATCTCTTTAAGATTACACAATCCACAAAAGAAGCCAGTGTGTGCAGCGATGACAAACATTAGCTCTTACCTCCACCTCGGTAACTGAGGTGTTTGGGGTCGAAAAAAGGAACATGACTTTTTAGCTAAAGTCGGGGTTACATTATTCTCTGCATGCATATTTCATTAACTTCTCTGAGCCCCACTAACACAGAGTAGCTTTCGTTTCCCCATTAGGCTACAGGCAGAGGAAAGCAGAAGTCTTAAAGTATTCTGGCCCAACAAGAATGCGCATGGTAACCTTAAACCATGCTTAGGGGAACAGACAAACAAACAAATAGAAATATTTTGTTGGTAGAAGGAAGTTGCTGAAAGATTGAGACTGATGCAGGTTGTAGCCTAGGTTCATTGAATTTTTGCCCTCTAGTGGTGAAAAAAAAAAGTCTTCCTTTGCTTTTATCAGTCAAATTTAACTTTGCGAGTTTTGTGTCGTATACTATGCCTGTTTTTGTTTGACCTGTAGTTGAGTTCTCTTACCTTTTTCTCTCTCCCAGGTTGTCGACCGTTTGGGGACAGCGATAATCCAGAGGATGGACTACCGGTGAGTGACATCAAGGTTTAGTATAAAGAAAACCTGTGTTGCTATGACCTAAAAGAGTGGAGTTCTCTCTGCTTTGTCCCTGACTCTGAAATGGAAGGCAGGTCAGAGTTGGAACCTGATCCACATGTTTGGTTGAGGCCTGATGTGTCCCAGCCAGGTGCTGACACCTGCCTTTGTTTTCTCACAGTTGTTCTTAGAGATTTACAGATGTTTAACCAGTGTCAGAAAGACCCTGAGGTGAAGCTGGGTGTTGCCCACCAAATGTGCAGCTGTCAGTCTTCTCAGGATTGAAGATGATATATTATCGCCTTGAGAATTCATCTCTACTAGTCCAATAAAGCTTTCCGTTGTTGGTGTTGTCTTAGCTGAAGAAACAAGGCACTTCAAGGTGCTCAGTAGACGGTTACGAACTCGCGTTTGGTCTGTTTAAGCTAATCTCTCCATGATGCTGACATTAGGGTGGCATCTTGCAAGACTCTTTATTCTTCCTTTGCGTGAAGATAGTACTCTATGACTTTAGCTAACTAAATTTGGGATCAACAATAACTCCCCAATTATATTATTGTGCTAAACCTGTACACAATAGTTGCATTCACAACATACTGCACACTCAGTGCCATTGCCCTGAAACGCGGTTGACTGTCACCATGTGTGTTTAAGAATGTCACGTTCTCTTTAGCAGAGAAAGGCAGCAGGTGTATAGTTCAAGGCAACACACCCTTGGTAATTTGTTTTAGATATGCAGCCTGTTACAGGAAAGCCAGCCACCCACCTGTTCTACTTCTGATTGCAAAGTTGATAAAGGCACATTATTAGAAGGAAGGGCAGCTCTTTTAGGACACATTTAGTGACAATATAGAAGGCTCTGACACTGTTAAGCAATCCAGTACTGTAAAGAAACCCAAGACATAATAATGATTAACTGTTGTGCAACACTGAGGTGTGTTGATTCACCTCTGATCATTTCTTCCACACTGCACACTGTATATGGAATAGACAGAACCACGTTTGTGTATTCTCTTTTTGACTTCATGCTGGACCTTCTGTGATTTTAAATGTTTAGCTATGAACTTCCCAGAGGCTTGTCCTTACCTCTGATCTGCTCTGTACTTGCCCATCTGCATGATGCAGACTATAAGAGCAGTGACGAAGGAGAAATTGACATTCCAGTTCTTATGGCCAAGTTCCTCTTTAAGGAATCAGCCCGAACATACAGGAAATCCAATGGCACCGCTGTTGCTAGGCAGCGGGGGGTGGGGAGAAGGAGGAGGGTAAGGGGTACAGCCAGAGAGGGGTAGAAGGGGGGTGTTCAGCGAGCCACCGAGGGTGTCACCATGGTGATTTGGCATCCGAATGTTGCGGTCAGAGACCTGGGCTACAGAAAAAGAGAAGTGAACCAGAGAAGCAGCAAATATCACCACACAGCAAGGTGTTAGCTGAGCTGTGTGGCTTCAAGCTCCATCACGAAGTCACGTCAGTGTCTGTGCAGATAAATGATGACTTTCCCAAAAAACAGAAGCTTTGCTGCGTGTCACCCCCTCCCAACCTTTCTGTGGCTCCCTCCATCTGCTATGTGTGGGTGTGTAAAAGACAAAAAGGCCAAAAAAAAGAAATAAAAAAAAAGAAGAAATTGTTATGACCACTAGAGGTGGGAAACGCATAGTAATTTCATTCACTTCACGCAGAGTCATGAAATAATCACTTTAGTAAGTCAGATTAGTTACTGTATTTGGAGCGTGTGCACTTTCTGCTAATATTATGCACCAGAATGTCAATAATTGTATTACAGAAGGAAGCGGTGTGATTATGCATCGAGTTGTCTCACCCCTGGTTGACCACACGTGTAGTTTTTATTACTGGTAGGCCTCTTTAGAAGCAGCAGCAGCTCTCTATGGATTTGCTGTGACCTTGTGCCAAAAACGGATACTAGAGGTCACCATGAAGCCTTGTTTTTGTTCCTTGATTAGATAGCTCGAAAAATTGATGGGTATCAACATTTTCTGGAATCCATCCTAGCCTTGCATTGTTACAAGGACTTGTGTGCGTTGTGTATGTGCGCACGCACATGCGTGCATTGTCAGTGTTCGTGTGCTGAAGATGGTCTTCTCCACCCACATCCTGCCCACTGAGGCTGAGCACCCACATGTATGCCCTTCACAAGCTTACCACATTCTTCCTCTCACTCAAAAAAAACACACACACACTCACACCGTACATGCAACATATTTCACCCATAGAGAAAAGTGGTTGCACAACACCCTACTCAGCTGTGATGACCCATTGCCAGGAATTATGCTGTACCGCTATAGTCCTTCCGCTAGTACTAAGTAAAATATGTATGTGAGGGTTTTTTGTTCTTTTTTTTTTTCCTCTCTAATACCACAGGAAAACATCCGCATCTAATTCAGAACTGGCAGGAAGTTTTCTCTTATCTGTTTTGTACACATGGTTTTGTTGGCCAGTGGAGTTTCACGGCCTCACTCTGACCGATGATGTCATTTTCTATGAGACATCTCCAAGCTGTGAAAAAGAGTAGTTTAAAGTAGACATTTGACATTTTATGAAATATGATTTTTAGTTTCTTTTGCTGAGAATTTGCCAAAAATCTACGAAATGTATTTGTAGATTGCTGTAACTCCACAGGCCAGAAGTTGGTTACACACATCTCACCTCACTCTTACAAATAAACACTCACTTCCCAAAACAGCCAAATGTTCCTTTAGGACACATCAGGAGTGGCCTTTTTTTTAATTTGGGCAGTTATTTTAAGCTGGCAGGACCCAGAGATGAACACTCATCAGGCTTCTTTCTAGCCTGGGAGAAACAAGCTCATAGAGAAATAAAGCATGTACTCATGTTTGCATTCAAATATCCAGGCTCACACACAATACGTTCCTTTGCTTTGTTGAAGTGTGTCGTAAGCTTTTAGTATGTAGGCCAGCCTTCCCTGTCCTGAACCCCTGTGCCTTTGAGGGCGGAAGTGCATGGATCCCTGATGTTGGTGTGGAGCCAGGTTGCCCGTGGCTCCGCACCACCTACAACGCCCTCCCTCCATTCCTCCCCCTTCTCTTGTCTCTTCCCTCACCCAGCCACATCTCTAGGGTCAGATCAGCTCCAGATTGGCCCCCACGCATGCCTTTGAATGGTGGGGGCTTAGGCAAGCACTTTAAAAGGAAGCCTGTTTCCCATTTCGCCCCCCCACCCGCCCCTCGCTCCTTTCTCTCTTTCTCTCACATACACATACAGCTGTCATCTGGCTTTTTAAGTTCTCTGCTGCATTTCTCCAGCTGGAGCTGGTTTATGACATTCCCTCAGCAGACTCTTTGGCCTCTCGCTCCCTCTCTCTTTCTTTCTCTCTCTCTCTCTCTCTCTCTCTCTCTCTCTCTCTCTTTCTTTCTCTCTTTCTCTCTTTCTTTCTTTCTCTCTCTCTCTCTCTCTCTCTCTCTCGAACTACATTGCCCT
>VUQR01011617.1:5251-24698 GCA_015108515.1 Hemichromis elongatus
AGGGATCCACTTTCCTGCATTTAAATGTGTTAAGGTATGCCAATCCATTTCTTCAGAACAAAGCCTGCTGTCTTATTATTCCTCCTAAGTTTTTCTTTGCTTTTTCTTTGCCCCTGTCAGCTGGGAAAGTGATGGATTAATTTGTGCAAAAGCAAGTTTCAACAATGTTAAATTACGACCCCTTTTCTTCTGCCATATAGGTTTAAAAGCAGACATTCAATTTAGCAGCAGCGCCACTCAAAAGTAGAGCTGAAGGTGACAGATAATAGGGGGACATGGTAATACAGTTTAAATGTATTATGTTGTTTTGAAAACTATTGAGATTTCCAGGGCAACCACTTCTATTTGAGTGATAATAGCGCGGTTACGGCAAAACCGAAAGAGCAGCCAGTGAGAAGCTCTTTCATTGCCTTTAAAGGACTCAGATGTAAAATGTGACTTTGAATGGTTTCTGTTATCAGACTCTCTAAATGCCCCTTAACTGTCACGGTTCAGTCCACTAAAGAAACTTTAAACAGCACTTTTTAGTTGTGCTTTTATAGAAAGCACTATAAAAATATCAAACAAATCAAAAAGATATCACACAGGCCTCTGGAAACATTTTGTGTGAAATTAAACGGGGGGTAGCATTACAGATATAGTTACATAAGCCTAAAATAACTGCGGGTTACTGCTATGTCCTTGACAGATCACTGCAGCCGAGTCAAACCTGCTCTTTCAAGAGTCAGTGTTAGCCAACAGTGTACAGTAGCGCAGGATGTACTTAGAGATGACATGTGTGTATTCTGAAACAATCTGTTTATTCTCTCTGGGGTCTGGAGACTGATATCTGTGCAGTGAGAGCCATTTATGCTGCAGCAAGCCATGATTTCTTAGGAAGAACTGTTTACTTCTCCTTGGCATCACTGGTATAGTGGAACCTCTAAGAAGTAACAGCAGTGTGCCGATTAACACAGGAAAAGGCTTTTAAAAGTCCCTATTTGCACTGTATTTGTATATAAGAAGAGATTATTACTCTAGGGAAATGTGCATGGTTGCTTCAGTTGCTTCATATTTAACAGAGGTGTGTTTGCACATGAAACTAAGGACAAAATCCATTTTAATCTGATTCTCTACCAACAAATTAACACCAACCACCAGTAACTATATATTACGCATTTAGTTAAAGTTGGTTTAAAACCAGGGGGAGGCACAAACCCAGCCGGAGGGGGTCACAAGCCCAGATAAATTGGAGGGTCATGTCGGGAAGGACATCCAGTGTAAAATCAGTGCCAAATCGAGCGTGCAGATTTATCCGCTGAGGCGACCCCTTAAAAAAAAATTAGAGAGCAGCCAAAAGAACTTTCTAGTTTACAAATAAAAATAGGTTATCATGTTACACCCCTGAAAACAGGGTGAAAAGAATCACGAGAGTGATTATGACTTGCGTCTCTCATGCAGTCGATCATCGCAATGAGGAGAACGTGCGAAAACCCCCTAGTGGAGAATGGAGACACTACCAATCGATCACAGAAAAGGCTTACTGAAAACCCTTAATATAACATGAAAAACAATAACCTGTTAACCATTTTCTTACTATATTTACGTTATTTTTGTCCTTATATTAACTAATATGAATTTGTATTAACTACACCATTTTAATATGCAGTAGTACTTCAACCTGTTACAATTAGCCCTTAAAAATTTGCAAGACAATTTTAAACTTTAAACTTAAGTTAGGCAAGCTGCCTTCTTCGCAGTGTTTTTTGGTGGTCTGCCATATCAGGCGCATGAACCCTGAACTGTGAGACTAACTATTCACCAGGCTTTCTTTATACAGTGGCCCTGAAAAAAATAAGATCAATTCTTTTAGTAGACTAGATAACGTCCAAGCAGGAATTACTTGGACAAAAGGGATTCTGCAGAGCAGATTAGTTTTATATAAGAGAATTTTTAAAGGCAACTGGTTCATCTTATGCAAAAACAAAGGAAAAGGAAATAAAATTCATTGTAGTTTTCCACCTACGACAGTGCCTCTCCAATATGAGGAAATAAAAAAGCAAATTACAATCCTTCACTGTGCATTGCCGAGGCAATCGACTTCTCTTCTATAATTTTTGCTGACTGTAACAAATATGAACTGTGCGTGTTGGGGATCCAGGGTGGGGGGGCTCGGCCTCGACCGTCTCCACGGACAACAGAGACAGATCAATTTTAATTACCCAGTAACCTCTCAGAGAGCACGAAAGTAATGAGGATTCAAACAGCTTGGATGGCCCCTCATACCTCAGGGAACTCCCTGAGCAACTGATACAAAATATAGTGCAACTCCCACGGATGCAAGCAGGGGAACAGAGGGGTTATGAAAACCTCTAAGTTACATTATGCAACCTGAGTGTTTAAAAAAAGCAGACGCTATACAGTAAGGATCAACTCAGCAAAAGGGTGACACTTAGGATGAGGCCAGTTGTGCATTTCCATGGAGGTGAAACAGAAACACGGGTCTAACCTGAGTCTGTGTGAGAGTGTGACGGAGTGATATGAACAAGAAAGAGGGGGAGGAGACAGACGGACAGAGGGGATGCTGCAAAGGGAGCTGTCACTGCCAACTGGATGCTCATGCTGGAAAAGGAGCCATGTTACATTTCACAGACAAAGACAGTGCCTGTTTGCTTTATAGCTACAGAAACTACCTGCCACACATTCGCCTGCTTCTCCTCTCACCGTGATCAGGAAGACTGCACCGCCTCAACTGCAACTACAGTCCTGCTTTTTCATAAAAGGCCAGCTACAAAAGTTTCCATTGTGATAAGTTACTGCAAAAATCTAAGAAGACAGAAAAAAACCACATCAAAAGCACAAAATGTGCTGCAGCAGCAGAGCAGTTCGAACCAACAGCCACAGCCGCAACGCTGCCTGTGTTCCCACTCCTCAGTATGCTCGAACGCTTGTATTATCAAGTAAGGCAACACTGCATTTCTGATGAAGGTAATTCACCATCAGCAAGCATCTCTTGAACAGAAACAGAAAAGAAACCCCGTGCTTTTGGATCCCTCTGCTACAGCAGACATACTGTGTTTCTCCTTGAGGCAAAATTCAATCAACCAGCGTAAGAAACGTTGCCTTCATTACACCGAAATGTCTACGGTGTCACAAGGCAGCTTAAAACAATTTAAGAAGCAGGAGGCATCTTCTGCTGGTTTTCTAGCCCTCTCCACATCGCATTACATATTGTTTAAAAGTCTGTTCCAATCAATCCCCTTTAAAAGCCTTTTATGGGAGCAGAATTAGCCTCAGGGCTATTTTTAGAATCTAAAACATTTCATGTTTTCTGACCAGTAGGCCACACAGATGCTGTGTAGGAGAAGTAATTTAACATGCTCTACACACAACCAAATCTGCTCCAGAGCCTTTTAAAAATGTTTGTACATATACACAAATGTTAGGTCTAAGAGCATTACTACTATAGCAGCTTGCCATGAGTGACTTTTAAATATGTCTTTGAGCAGTAAAAATTAAAATATTCCACGTTTATTTTAATGTGTAATTCAATTACCTACCTTCTTTTGTGGATCAGCGTTCTGCTGCTTTGCATGCATGTTCCTAAATCACTTTCAGCTGACTAATTCAAAGTCAATGATCTGTAAAACTGCAGGTGATCATGCTTTAAAGGCAAATGTTCCTTGTTCTGGTAATAGATCGTAACAATTATGAATGAACCAGATTAAAAAAAAAGGCAGAGTCGAGGGAGACAGAGAGTAGCTTTAAAGTAGCCTACATGTGGGATTCAGGGTGAGAGCAGGGAACCCTGCAGTCTCATGGGTATAGTCATTTAATCCGAGTCCACGGAGTACATCAAAGAAATTAGCAGCAGCGACATGACGCATTAAATTATTTTTAATTAAGAAATTTCTCAAGAGGATGTAGAAAGTGCAAATAGAGAAGGGGAGAGTCTTTCTGTTTTTTTCTTTGAAGACTGAGTTGACATGTATTTATAAGCATGCATGAACAAAGACCCTATCAAGCTGGTGATCTACTGTGTGCTGTTACAGTGAATATACTGTACAGTAGTTCTGAATGATGACATTGACTAGCTGTGAATAAGCAAGAGCAGAGTACAAAGGAAGATATATGGGCTTTTACCGCTTATCTATCTTTTATGCATCCAGTCCACACAAACAATGTGTCGATGCAGTGTATCCATCCTGGCAGAAGCAAACAGTGAATAATCAAATGCTTTTTTTTAGCCAAATGAGTGTCCCCGGTGACATTTCATTGTGACTGGACCTGCAGTTTAAATGCATTTTCTGCCAACATAAACTCTCACACAGAAGAGACCGAGTCTGGCCGGGAGACTCTTTAAACATGACTGTTTAAACTTTTAGGAATAATTTATAACATTGCCAGATGTATAAGTCAGTGACAAAGATGGAGGGAGGGAGATAAGGACTGTGTTTGAAGAAGGCCTGGTGAGCTGTTAAGTGCCAAATCCAAGCACCTGAAGTGTGTCCAGGTCATTGATAACTAAGACAGAAGGGATGTGAGCTGCCTCAGTCAAGGCTCTTCCTTAGTCAGTTATACTAAGGATGCCGTTAAGGCATCCTTAACTGACATAAGGAAATCAGTAAAACACGGTGAACCTGGTTCAAGCCAACTCCCAAAGTTGCTTTTGTTAAACAGAAAGTTAGGCCATGTATCAAGATACTGATCATCCGTAAGTGGCTGTAATTTCTAGTCATTTCAATTCTTAAACATTCAAATAACAGGTAAGTCTTGTGAGTATCCTTTATATATGTCCCCTTTCTTCACATCAATTTGACTTGAATTGAGAATTGTGTTATCAGTTTTAAACGCCTGTACTCAAAAATAACCAATCCAGAATGATGTTTACGTGATTTTATTTTGTGAATTTTACTGGCTTCTGATGGTAATCAAATTCCCACAACTCCTTGGATAAGCAGCTTAATGTGAAGGTGGAATCATGTAGTCTATCAATGTAACTTTCATTCAGTGGAAGTAAGACTAAACGCCTGGCTGACTTGCTTGCTAAGATGAGTTTTTTTCCCCCTTTCCTCTTGCAGTGCCACTGTGTTCGATGCGTCTCCAAGTGCGCACAACCCGTCTGCAGCAGCATTATTCCGCAGACCGCCTGCCAGGCATCTGGCTGCTCTGCGTTTATTTCTGGAGGCGCTGCTTTTCGCTCAATCACCCCCAACAGGTGGATAAGAACACTGGTGGATGTACACCCTGGGGAAAACTGGAGGCGTTGAAAAAACAGGTGTAAATCCACCGAGGGAACTTGGTTGTTGTTGTTGCCTATTTTCGTCTCCAGGATTTGTTGCGCGGTGAGTTTAATGCGGTGTGAGCCGGTCTGCGTTTTTCCCGCACAGCCTCGTTAAAAGACCGAATGGAAATCGTGATTAAAGCTGACCAAATGTGGATTCTCAGGAGCAGTGCTAAGAAGTCTTCAAAAACGAGAGGGAAGAATGCATACTAGACTAAGAAAACAAGGAAAAGACGCGCCGACATCTCTAACACTAACAAGCGGGATTTTCACAGTGCTGTTTCTATATTTATGGGGATACAAATTCCAAGAAGTTGAGGCGAATTATTTTCATGCCGTTTTCCACAGGAAGACCACTGAGCGAAGTTCCAATGTCTATCATCCCAAAGGTTAGTCATTTGCTTCTGTGTACTATTACTAGTCTTTGACTATAAAAGGCTCTTCAGCAGACAAGAGTAAGGCATGTACCCTGGGAAGCTTTCTGATAGAAAATTAAAACCGTTGCGCTTTAATTTTTGTTTTTACCCGTAGGGTGGGCTTTAAACATGCTGCATGGTCTGTTGGAAATCTGCTTGAAAACTACAACTTTCAGAATAAAAGATTCCCTGCCGCGTCGTTGGTGCGCTGCTGCACCGTGTAATCAAACAGCTGAGATTTCCCATTTCCAAGTAATGCATTGAATTCAGCAAACTCATTAGGGGAAGAGAGCTAGTGCACAGAAAGGCTACCTCTGCATGTGCACGCGCGCGCGTGTGCGTACGTGGCTGTGTGTATTGACTTGCGCGCTACTGAGCGTGGGCGTTTCAGTATTTGCACACAGAGGTATCAGCAGGTCGTACCTTTTGTAGTGTTTCTGCTTGGTTGGCAGCTTCCCTTAATAGCGGTTGTCTTTTGAGGCCATTTCTGTCGCAGGTTCAAGCAAGCACCAGAAAACATAGCATAACCCTCACACTGCAATATGCAGTCTGATTTAATATGTGTGTCAGATAAACACTAAAGCGCACTCTTGTCTAAAACATGCAGAAAAATGAAAACCAATATAGTTAGGTCACAGAGAACACTGATGACGTAACTTACTGTGTTTTTGAGCAAAATTTAATGCATTATTTATTTATTTTTTAGCTACATTACATTATAATTTAGTTTTTTTTTTTAAAAAACAGAGATACATATTGTTTTGTGTGGCTTGTGCTTTGCTACGTACTTTTATCACAAACCACTTTATGTATTGAACGCAGAGTTTAGTTTACTGCTAAACAGACTCCTTATGTCGGCAGTTTCATGTACTTACGTGGAAATGTTTTATCTTCTCTGTAAAAATAAACTAAGGATCAAGGGGAAGTGTTGTTTTCCTTTAATATTATCCACTTTTAGGACTTTTACCCTTAATTTTAGACATTGTCTGCTCCTATACATGATCACTCGTGCTCAACATCTAAATTCTTAACACCAGACTGAGAAAATCAAGTTCTCAAATCTAAAACTGAAAGCACAACACAGCTTGTTTATTTAAATGAAGGCTATTGCGGCTCCTCCAACCAACGGCTAAACATGAGGACACAGATGACGCGCAACAATAAACACATGAGATGCACTCTGTACTATTTGCTCCTTTAATTCCACATTGTACTGTCCACTATACAAAATCAGTACATGCGATCAAAATATGATACAAATGCTCATACTGCACAAGCAAACATGAATGCAACTCAAAAACATTACACCAATTACTATGCCAAACTACAACCACTGGCTATGGCATAAATTAGTGCACTAAACTAAACTCAAGCTGCGTTCAACAGAAAGTTTCCCCTCATGCTCAACCTACGTTTCTGATCATCAACATCAGGTGAGCGCAACCACATTTATCACCTAACACACCCACGAATCACGCCCCACACCCGTGCACCGATACAGCGTGTGCATTTAAACCAACCCTCTTAATCCAAAACAAAAAGAAACAACACATATGGCTCCTACAAAGGCTTTGCTACAGCACTGTAGAAAGTACCATAATCATCCTTTTAACTGTGGCTAATGCTAGAAGTTTGATATCACACTGATGATTAGGAAAGAAGCACTTGACCATTTGAAGCAGATTAACTCAACTAAGCAGAAAGACTGGAAACACAGGGGAAACAGTCTATATCCAAACCTACCATGTCCTCGTGTCAGTAAAAGAGCCAATAACGATAGCATCAAAAGTTTTGAACTGTGCCTTTAAATGTGCTATTTTAGGATGTAGGACTTTGGGCCCAGCATGAATATTTTTACTCATATTTATTAAAGAAATTGCCGCATTTCAGCTTGTTCTCATAAACTAATTAGGCTGCTGCGGGTCCAATCATTATTTTTCGCATAGATGCAGTAATGAGTTGTCCTGAGACAGTGAGGAGAGAGAGAGGGGAGCCTTTAGGCACTAACTACTTGAACTTCTTGCTTTTTGTTATATTTACTACTGTGCAGCGTTTTCCGCTTAATGTTTCTTTTGACTCACCTGGTTTATATTTTGGCATCTCCGGCACTTACTGTGTTCTTGTCTTCTTTGCTCCTTTTGATTTTAAATTCTCTGAGGACCGTCAGAATATTTTGCTAATATGTTTAGAGGTGACAGTGGACACATGCGCACGGATGCTGGTTTTCAGTCATTATTATGGTTGCTCCAGTTTTGAATTATAAAATGGGTTTTGTACTAATGCTCCTTTTTACATGATGTAAACTCTATAATCTTATCTTTTATCTACCTTTACTATTTCAGTGTTACAATATATTTAGAGATGTTTTAGACTGCAGAGAACCTAGGGGCTGTTGGCCGAGGAAATAAAACAAACTTCTCTTATTTGAGAAGATGCATCATGTCAAGACATTACATAAAACAGAAACTTGAGAATTAATGAATGGTACCATCCAGTGCAGCTGCAAAGTACTCCCCTGCAGTGTGTGCTGTGTATTGTGACGGCTGTTTGTGGAACATGTCAGCAGGAGCAGCCACTGTCATGCCTACCCTTGATGTTTCTGCTTTAGTTTAAAGCCCTCTAACCGGACAACAGGCGGAAGGGTGTTTTTTTTTTCTCTTTCTCACCTCACAACTAAAACATTTTTATCCTTTGATTTTCCGCCAGCATATAAACATTGCCTGACGTTACATTCGAAATGTACTAAATGCTACAAGAACATTAAAAGTCACTCTTTATGTCCAACTAAAACGTTAATGATTGAATAATCGTTTATCGTGTGATGAAATCGACATCTGTCCAGGGTGTTCGCCACCTCTCGCCTCATGAAAGCTCACTCCTGACTGTCTTATTCCACTTTTCTACCTGCCAACTTCTATTATATTTCTTCATTACTTATATTACATTTAAATGAGCTTTTAATAAACTATACTTCTTGCACAGTTTGTAGGAAACCACTTATAATTAGACAGTTGTTAATTAGATCATGTAGCTCATTAAGTGTAGAGGGGTCAACTACTACTGTAGCTTCATCTCAATATTACAGCCTTTTCTGCTCTGCATGCATATTCAGTGTCCTCCGTCTTTCTTCTTTTCTTTCTTGTTAAGCAAAAAATAAACAACAAGCTTATTCTACAGCTTTGTCTCTATCCCCTCTAGTGTGAACCCCGGCAGCCCGGCAGCAGCTGTAGCAGTGTTAACAGGGTCCTGGTCAGCTGAAGCTCAGAGAGATGTCACAGCTCTACTACCGGCGGACTGACAGCTCCTCATACCGGGACCGAATCCCGCTGAGAATTGTGCGGGCCGAGTCGGAGCTGTCACCTTTAGAGAAAACCTACCTTGGAGCCGTCGAGAGAGGGGACTATGCGAGTGTCAAGCAAGCACTTGAGGTGTGTGTGTGTGTGTGTGTTTATGTAAAGAACTGGTGAAACTGACTGATAAATGGATGAATTAATGCAGATGCATAAAGCTCAAAATTATGGACGAGGGAATGGTTCAATATTAAAGCGCTAATCTAATTTGATTGACATGGAAGAGATTGGAAGATTCATGGGCAGCATGCAATGTCATAATAATTGCTATGCATTTCAAATTATACACAGGCTCTTTATAGAAACCAGTAGCAGAGACAAAGTGTTGGCAGGGAGCAGCTGCTTTGTAGTCCCATAGCAACGGAAAGGCTGAAAATTGTAATATATCAGGACATGTCATATAGCAATATAGTGACAAATGACATCACGGTCCACAATAACAATTTGTGGTAGTTTGCCCACTTGGCTTGTCCATAGAGAGATTAAGAAGGGACATGTGCATAAATAAGATGTCCCATCTATTTTTTTTCTTTCTAAGCTAATGACAGAAAGCTTCTTACAAGACAGTGCCACACTAAGTTAAAAAAGAAAAGTATAACAAATCAATGCGGCAGAAACGTGGGGTACTCTGGTTCCTACATTCCCCACAATTCAACCTGACTGCCAACAGTTCAGCTGGATATTGAGTTGTGTTATGCCAGTCCTAGTCTTGTGCTGCTAGCTTCAAATGCAGATACAAAAGCGAAGTGAGCTACAGAGATCTGGAAAACTCACTCCCACTCCACTCCTCCAGATTCAGAGGGAAAACTACAAACCTTTTGTAGCTTGTTCAGTTACAAAAGGTGTGAAGAGTTTACAGTTCCTTTCAAAAATGTTCATTCCTTGTGTGTCTTCCTCCATAATCAATGAACCCCAGAGTCCCAGAGTAGGTCTTGAAACAAACTCTGGCTTTCAATCACTTTATTTTGGCAGGAGGCAGAGATCTACTTCAAGATCAACATCAATTGCATCGACCCACTCGGCCGCACGGCTCTGCTGATTGCCATTGAGAACGAGAACCTGGAAATCATCGAACTCTTGCTGAGCTTCAACGTGTACGTCGGCGACGCCCTGCTGCACGCAATTCGCAAGGAAGTGGTGGGGGCTGTGGAGCTGCTGCTAAATCACAAGAAGCCGAGTGGTGGCATGCAGGTGAGGAAGGGACCGGGGAAAGTGGAAAGAGCTGGACATTAACATAAGTTTACACGAGCCACAAGTGCCTCTCTGCCGGGACTGTGCTCGGCTGTCGAGGCTGGAGTCATACTAGCAGGGAAACAATAGTTGATATTTATTTGTTAGCCTTTCCAACAAATTGTTTTACAATGTTTCTGTGCTTTTAGCAGTTAATTGCATTTTTTAATTTTTTGTTTTTTTGCTCTTTTTAAGTGTACCGTTTAATCCATTTGTGTGCTGGGACCTGCGCCAGTTTCATTTGTAGCCGGCATAATAACGTTCTTCTGGCTAGTACAGTGTGACATTTAACAAATGCATCGCCTTTATCGTTTATCATAAGCTTAATTAATGATTAACATTTTTAAAAAAAAATCCTTTACTCTTTATGTTTCAAGAGTTACTTCCAAAGCATCCCCACTTTAAAGCTGCAAATGGCAAGAAGAGCCAGAATATGAAGGTGCAGCTCTCACCCTCCCTCTGCCCTCTCCTCTCTCCACCCTCGGGCCCTCCCACTAAACGAGCACATTTGATACGTGTGCTCAGCAGAAGCTGTGAGCTGCATCAACAGTAAATTGAATTAGACACAGCTGTGCCTGATTGTTTGGATGCGGTTCGCAGTAGGCTTAAATATTTGCGACATTCAATTCAAACGTTTAGCCTTCATCGACAAAACCTATCCAGTCACTATGAAAATAAAATGAATAAAACAGAAATGTCCTGCAAACACTGAGAATTTTAAAAGTCTTCTTTCAGTGTCAGATGGAAATGTTTGAAGGTTAGGTATAAAATTAGAGCCTTGCCATTGGCAAGACATCGTTCCTAAGCATAGCATGGCAGAGCAGCAATGGTTCTAAGTTGGGTTTGTATCCTAATATCACTGACACACCACATCCAAACTGATTAAGTTAGCAGTCCTGTTTTCAGTAGGGTCCATCTGCCTTGTTGCAGATAATTTAAATGCAGGGATATGGACCTTTCCTGCACTATTTGGATGAAAGTCTGTCTGTTACAAACATAGTACAGCCAACGGGAAAGCACTCTCTCTGAAAACCCTGTGATTGGCTAAAGACTCCCACCACACTCGAGAGTTTCTAAATGCGAGAGGTGGAGCAAAGAGTATGTCCTCCAACCACTTGAATTACACTGCATATAAAGGTTATTATTGAATTTATGCCCAATGGCAGTAAAGGATTTCTGGATACTTCAGTTTTAAATCTAAAAACAACATGGAGCAGCTCCGGGACGTTCGTGGCTGAATGATGAAGTGTGATTGCCAGTCCCACTAAAGTACCGCTACTCACTGTATAGCTTATAAACTGAACACAGTTGCCTGGAGCTTTTTAGACCATCCAGATTAACTGACCCAGTATTGCTGGCAACAACAAAAGCTGACACTTCAAAAAGCTGCTTCATAAGCTTTCTGTCTTTTGGAAAAGGAACAAGTCTTGCAGAGAGAGAGAGAGAGAGAGAGGTTTAATGAGCATGTTCACTCAGAGCAAATACGTTGTTTAATTTAGCTTTGCTCTTATTTACTCTGGGATGGTTTCACAATAGTTTGTGGACCGCTATTCATTAATACTTCACTTATAGTAATGAACAAGAACAAAATGTGTCAAGCTTTATTTTCTGTTTATTTACTGCTCCGCGTGCTTTCACATGCACACACACGTCCTTCTTTTCCTCTCCCTGTGAGCAGTAATGACAGAGAGATGTTCCTGTTCCTGTCTCAACCTGTTGCAATAAGAGTTTTAATAAATGAAGCACGCTAAAGTTAAAATTAAGTTGAATGAATGTTGAAAAATGGAAGGAAAGGAGGGGAAGCAATAAGCAGGAAAAGGCAGCGTGAGCACAAAGAGAGAGATTGGGATTGTTTGTCAAAGGGATGAAATTTCCAGTCTGAACCACTCAGCTGTGACATTAATCAGGTGGCACACTTAATCTTAATGCCTTTGTAAGATGGTGCTTTTTCCCATCCAGTGAGTAGGCTGTGAAAACAGATCACTCTAGTGCCACCATATCCCTCCAATAGGAGCTCATTGATTATATTAAAATACTCTTTGGAAAAAGCGCATCCTATCTGTTGCCAGTGTCTTCTCAGAGATTTATTAATACGAAGATTCATTTTGCGCTTGGCTGGAATTGTGTATATTCGTCTATCTATTTCAGGCCGTCTGAATGACACGTTTGTAATAATCTCACAAGTGTTTTGGCTTATTTGTTTTCCGCTGAGGACCGCATGGATATCAGCTTTTTAAACAGCGCCATGTATTATCCTCTGAGAGCAGATATGCATCTGTCTGTGGCACAAACAATGGATTTTGCACAGTTTCTCAGCTGCAGGACCTTTGGGTGGTTTTCAGTTTTGTTTTTTTTATTTTATTTTTTTTTTCCTTCTTTGTCTTTTTCTGTCAGCGTTTCCATATAAGGGTGCTTATGTAAGGAAATCCTTCTCCTTCCTGCATAACACAGAGCATGATGTGGAGTAAATGCGTTCATGCTCGCTTCAATTTTGAGACTTGAGCTTATTTTCCGCAGTGTAATTCAAAAACCACCCGGCGTCCCATTTTTACACAAGTTCTATCTAAACATTTGTGATGATGTCGGGTTGACAGTAGAAAACCAGCAGGGAGGCTCAAAATGGAACACGGAGAAAACAAAAGTCACCGCACACACTGCTGTTGCAGATGCCATTGTTGCATTTTTAATCAATATGCTTTATGGTGGATTCCCTATGAGTAACAAATATGTGTTACTCAGAAGAGTGGGCTTTTTTATTTTCCTTTCTCCGCAATTACCATAGTTTCACATATATCAGTTTGCTTGGGCACAGGCCAAGGCTGTTTGATGTAGATTATTTGATGTCCCACCTCCTCCCACATGGAGAACAGAATGTATATACTGTAACGTATTAGATCACCCACCCCTGCGAAATGTGACGACTCTCAGACATGGCTCTGTGCCACACTTTAGAGTTGCCGCTGCACTGTGACTGCTCTGAGAGTAAGCTACCCAAGTAATTAGTGTCCCTGTGTGATATAATGATTTTTGGATGCTATATGAATGATGAAACATTTTGGAGAAAATGAACCAAAACCCCTGGAGAACAATTCTTCATGCTTTGTTCCTCAGTGAGCAGTGGTGACAAAGGCTTACTATTTCTGCTTCTGCTCATAATAGACTGCTTGCAAGTGAAATATTTTTACAGCATCTCAGATCTTGTCTTAACTGTCACTTATACTCTTTTAGGATTTAAGCTTTATTTAGCTTTGCAAATACCAAAGCGTCTACGGTAACTCTTTTTGAATAACTTTGTGTGTGTGTGTATTTTTCATAGAAAAGAAATCTATTTAAGATATAGGTGTTCAGCTATTTGTAAACATGAATATGTAATCAGCCAACCACATGGCAGCAGCCCAGTGCATTTAAGCATGTAGACATGCTCAAGGCAGCCTAATGAAGTTTACATAGAGCCCCAGAATAGGGAAAAAAAGGGTCTTTAAGTGACTTTAAATATGGCATTATTGTTAGTGCCACCCTGGCTGGTATTTCAGAAAGCGCTAATCTTTTGGGATTTTCCCACACAACCATCTCTAAGGTTTAAAGACAATGGTCTGAAAAAAGAAAATATCCACCGAGTGGTTTTTCTCTGGTGATAATTTTGTTTTTAACATTTGATAGAATATTAAACCCAGATAGAGGCAAACATCAAAGCATGGATCCATCCTGGCTTAGTTAGTGATGGTGGTATAAATGTGTGGGAAGAGGATATTTTCTTGGCACACTTTGGGCCACCCAAGCATTATTTAAACACAAAAGCTTACCTGGGTTTTGTTGCTGACCACATCCGTGCCTTTATGACCACAGTGTTAACACACCTGGTCATAATACTCAAATCATCTCAACCCGGTTTCCTGAATGTGACAGTGAGCTCTCTGTACTCGAAGTACAATCCAACAGGGCACCTTTGGCATATGGCAGAACGGGACATCGTGGATGTGCAGGTGACAACACTGCAGCAGCTGTGTGATGTGATCCTGTCAATATGAACCAAAATCTCTGAGGTTTCCAGCACCATGTTGGGTCTGTGCCCAGTATTAGCAAGATGCTTCCAATAAAGTGGAAACTGAGTGCATGTCACTGTTAGCACAGTCAGATCAAAATGTGTCAGAACTAATGGGAAAAATGCAGATTTATCTATAGGGCATGATTTAAATGAGGAAGTTTTGTTAGGCTATCATACAGCGTCATTTGCTGTTTCAATAGAAAAACACTCTGAATATTTAATTAACTTTTCTAGTAAGGGTTCAGATTGGGAGAAAGAGTGAGCAGATAATAACTCTGAGGTAAATTTAATTAACATAAATTAAATTAAGGTAGCTGTGACTGCCCTGCAAAGCCAAGCCATTATAATTGCTGGTTGATATTATAATATTAAACTATAATGCAGGATTCTTCCATCATAGATTCGTTTTTTTAGTATCTTTCAAATAGATATAGTATATAATTATTTTTTGTGTTTTGTTGCTAATCTGTTTTAGTTGCGCTTATATTTTTATTTGCAAAAGGACAGAATTAACAGAAAAATGCATTAATTGTACAAAATGATAAGACATCAGGAAAGAGATCACAATCTTCTCTTTGTGTGAAAATATTGGAGTTTCATTAGTGATGTCCTCCTTCTGAGCAAGAAAAAAACCCTAGCCCTTAATCCTTTATAAAATGTTTATAAAATAACATTCTGTTTTTTAAAATGTAGAAATTGATATAACTTTAAATGTCACTACCACTTAAGTGGGTTTTATAATTTTATACATTTTTATAATGTTGGTCTACCATTTTTGTCACTGGGTGGCTGTGGCTCAGGTTGGCGATCCTTGGACAAGATACTGAATCAGAAGTTTCCCCTAATGTATCCATCAGAGTATCCGTGTGTGTCTGAATGTTGGCTAGAAGAGCTTAGGCATGGACAAAAGCACAGTATGAATGTGTGTGACTGAATCAGTGAGGCAGAAAAAGACAATATATAATAAGTGCCGCTCTATTTTACATACACCACAAACCATTTCTACGCATAAACCTCTTACCCTAAGGCATGCATTTAAATTCCATCCATCCATTCTCTTCCACTTATCCTTTTCAGGGTTGTGGAAGGCTGAAGCCTATACCAGCTGTTTTAGGGTGACAGGTAGAGTACGCCCTGGACAGGTCGCCAATGTGTCATAGGGCTAACACATAGAGACAGACAACCATTCACACTCACATTCACACTTATGGGCTATTCAGAGTTACCAATTAACCTGACCCCACAAACTGCATGTCTTTGTAATGTGGGTGGAAGCTAGAGTAGAACCCACGCAAACACGGGGAGAACTCCACACAGAAAGACCACAGCATTGAACTCAGGACCCTCTTGTTGTTGCCACCCTGCTGCCTTATATGCATTTAAATTGCCTATGCAATTCTGTATATACACTGATTTTTTTTTTTTTGCTTTTGTTTGTTTGTTTGAACCCCCAAGACAACTCAAACAAAACTCAGTCTGTAGACTCAGAAGGTGTAGAATATCACCTACATAGCTATTTTCCTGGTTGTGTTGTAAAAGTTTAGCAAAAACAAGCCTTCTAAGGCTTGTTGTCTCTTTAACATACTCGGAAAAGGTCTTTCACTAAAACCAGAAAGCCATAGTCCCATCTGCCATCATTCAGCCTTGAGTTGCTAAGCAGGTCCTTACCTACTGCATGTTTATCCTCCAATCATTCTTGAGCTGTCTCCTCACTCTTCTCCCATTCTCCCTCAATGCAGAATCAGATAATAGGCCTTCAATTAAAAGAATTAAAAAGGCACAGCTTACTCCTCTGCTGCCCCCACCTGCATCCCCCTCTTGAATGGTATGGGAATTGAAAAAAAGACTTAGCTGGAGTGGGTGATAAGAGGGATAGGTCGAATGAGCTTCTCTGTGGGTATAATTCCCTCTGAAATGTGTTCAATGCTGATGCATTTCACCGTGGTGTTACTGGTGCGCCTTACAAAAGTCTTAATGTGGAAGACATTTTGGCTTTTTCCAAGGGGACAGCTTCTTGTTTGGATTTCAAAGATCTTTACCTCCAGGAGCTAAAAGCCCGAGGCACTGTGCAGGTCGGCTCCTATTGTATTTCTTTGACAGCTTTATTCACATGTGCTGTCATTCTCTCGACTCCCTGTAAAGGTTCCTCCGATCTTACTGGACAAGCAGTTCTCAGACTTCACCCCTGACATCACTCCCATCATTCTTGCTGCACACACCAACAACTATGAAATCATCAAGCTTCTGGTGCAGAAAGGTGTGTCGATGCCTCAGCCACATGAGGTGAGTGAACCATTAGTCTCTAATAGCTCTATATAAGATATCATAGTTACACATATAAAAGTTAGATTAATAAATTTATGTTCAAAGACACAAATGATTAAATTTTTCCTCTGTATACCACCACAGTGGATTCTAAATCAAACATCTAATATGTGCTTGAAATAAATTAAAGCCATTTTCAGACGTCCAGAAGGGCAATTGGCTGATAAACATTTTTATAACCAGGTGATGCCTAGATTATTCCATGAAAGCTTAAGGAGATAAAATATATGGATTAGATTACAAGATTAACTTAGATTTATTAGCTTTTAATTTGAATTCTTGGTATGAGGTCCACAGGGATCTTAATGCAAGCAAAAGAAGCTATCATTAAACTGAAAACACAAAATAAACCTAATAGAGACATAGTGAAACTTTACCTGGTGTGGCCAAATAAAGACTGTGGTACATTCTTAAAAGTTTACTGGCCATCTTAACAACAGCAGGATTAGGATTAGTCAGAATTATGGTTAAGAAAGAGTCACAAATACTCTTAAGGAGGCAGAAGAATCATTGTCAACAATCAAGATAGAGATAGAAGAGTTTTTAAGACAACGTGCAAACGATTGACTATGTTCAAAAAACAACAAGTCCAGGTTAGACTTCTTCTTCTAAAGCATTAAAGAAAGCCTGCACAGTTCTGAAGGCAGATGAAGTTTAGATTAACTTGTACCAGAATGATGGGAAGACAGGAGAATAGAGAAGGAGAGAAGCAGCTCCTGAAGCGAAGCACAACACATCATCTGTCAAACATGGTGCAGTCAGTTTTATGACATGACCATGTATGGCTGCCAGTGGAGTCAGTTTATTAGTGTTTGTTGATGATGTGACTGCTGATAGAAGTAGCAGGATGGATTGTGCTGAAGTGTACCGGGCTGTACTCTCTGCTCAGATTCAGCCAAATGCTGCAAAACTGATGGGAAGACGCTTCACAGAGCAAATGGATAATGAACCAAATTGTGCTACAAATGCAAAACAATAGTTTCTCAAGACAAATAAATGAGAGAGTCCAACAGAGCATTCCTTTCACTTACTAAAGACAAAGCATCTGAAAATGGGGCACTGTGTATAAAGATGGCTGTAGTTCCTGAACTATTACTGTAATCCTATTGTTAAACCCCTTGAATTATAGCTGAGCATATGCCCTTTAATCACATCATGACTGTTTCATTTCAAATCCACTGTCGTGGTGTATTTTTATAAAATGTAAATGTCCACGTACATTTTCAGGTCAGGTTGTCCCTTGAAGGTCTGAGCATCATACCTTGACATTGCAGAACAGCGGCTGGTTTGCAAGACTGGAAAGTGAGCCGTTGCAAAACACAGAGAAGCCTCATTAAAATGTGTTCATCTGTCCACGCTTTGTTTGATGTTGCAGGTACGCTGCAACTGTGTGGAGTGCGTGTCTAGTTCGGACGTGGACAGCCTGCGGCACTCGCGCTCACGACTCAACATCTACAAAGCACTGTCGAGTCCCTCGCTAATTGCGCTCTCCAGCGAAGACCCCTTCCTAACCGCATTCAGGCTCAGCTGGGAGCTGCAGGAGCTCAGCAAGGTGAGGGAAAGAAAGGCAGTTAATAGTGGAGCTGGAGCATCAGTTGGTAAGATTTGATTCTGAGGAGCTGGCATCCCACCAGTATCCATCCATCCATTCACTTCCGCTTACCACCAGTATATATATTAATTAACCTTCTGACCCCCCAATAATATGACTGTGTAACAAAAAAATGACCTTTCAATTTATTTAATATTTAATAATGATTTGAAAAAAGGTCATTGATATCTCCAGCTAAAATATAATATAATAAAATATAATAAAATGCTATTATCTACGCATGTACTGTACATTTTACAAACATTTTAGTTAGATAGGGCAACTCTTTTCCTCCAAGAGAACATGACTAACAAAGGTGATCCATAAGAAGCGTATAAAACAAGAATTTCCTATTGCAGAAATTTATCAGTTACTTTTTCCCTATTTACTATAGAGATTAATATTTTTATTAATTATTTTTATTTTTTTTTTTACAAAGGGTCCAAAGGGCCAAAAAGGACATTTTCTGTGAACGTGAAGTATATGCAGACAGCGAACTACCACAAACATTTTCTGTAATTTTACAAATTTTTTGTTATTTGTCCTGACAGATTTCTTTCATTTACAGTAGTTGTGTTATTTTTTTATAGAAAAACTGAGACCTATTGTTAAACGTGTTCTCCTTTTTCTGTTGTTAAAGGGCATTAAACACAAAGTTAAACGATTTTTCACTGACGGAAATGGGAGGTTTGCTGTTTCGGACCACTTAAGATCGAAATCAGTTGTATGTGTCCCATGATGTAAAATGAGTTTGACATCCCTGAGGCTTTTCCTGATATACAGTATTTACTCAAGTTTTAGGCACTCCTGCTCTTTAGCAGTACAGTGTTTGTTTTAAATCCACTCCACCTATTGTTTCCAGGTGGAGAATGAGTTTAAATCTGAGTATGAAGAGCTGTCTCAGCAGTGTAAGCAGTTTGCAAAAGACCTCCTGGACCAAACAAGGAGCTCCAGAGAGCTGGAGATGATCCTCAACTACAAAGATGATATCAGCTTATTGGAAGAGGAGGGCACCAATGAGCTGGCAAGACTCAAGCTAGCTATCAAATACCACCAAAAAGAGGTATGAGCAAAGTTAAATTATTATCCAGCGGTGGTTGTGGTAGTGGCTCCATGCTGTAGTGGGTAACACATTCACCTTAAAAATGAAAGATCCTCAGTTTGAGACCAGGAGGAGACACGAGCTGGTGAACTTGCTGTGCCGGTCCCAGCCCAGATATATGAGGG
>VUQR01011617.1:24718-54356 GCA_015108515.1 Hemichromis elongatus
CCGATAAATATGAGGGTTGCATCAGGAAGGGCATCTTTTGTAAAAATCTGTCGGCTGTGGCAACCCGTTGGAAATAAGGGAGCAGGCGAAAGTACAGTAATATTCAGCCTCTGAATAAATAATACAGAGTGGGTGTGTGGCATGAGTGTCATAGTTTGATATATGGGAGGCTTTTATACATTTCATTTATGCCATTAATACACAGACATATGGTAATGTGTAAAATTCCAGATGGGCAATGAAATCATGGTCGCTTGTTTGTTTTTTTATTGCCGGGGCTGCAGGAAAGGAAAGGAAGCAGAGACTGTGATCCTGTTAGATATCAACAAAATGATCTTTTTCACATACACACACACTGCATCTCAGTCAAGTGCCCCCCCTCTTTTATCTTAAGGCCAATGAGAGTCAGATAAGACTGTAAATTGCAGCTGTTGCCTTCTAAACTATGTAAAATAGGAAATCATGTGATGTACTTTTTTTTCTGGGGTTTTCCACTTGTTTTTTGTTCATTCTGTCCAACATTGTCTGCTTCACGATCTACTGTTTTTTGGGGGTTTTTTTAGATAATAAAATGTCAACCTGCCAAATGTGAGAGTTTTGCTGAGCCAATGCGGTCTTGTCTGCGTCACTGTGAGCTGATGAGAAGTGCTAGAATTATGTTAGATTAGCATCAGGTTTAATGACATGAGGTGGAAAGGTCTTATAAGGTTTTTAACAGTTTCCTTCTTGGCAGCTCACAAAGATAACAAGTGGAAATAAAGATTCCCAAATTTAATAACCAAAGTATTACAATTGCAAGGCGACTATCTAATAAATAAATCCATGTTTATATTGCAGCTGTAGACTGAGGATGTTTACCAATACCCTTTAAAAAAGCATGTCAGAAATTTAGCTCAACATTCATGTTCATTGTTTCGGTTCGAGCTAGGGTAGTTTTAAAGTAAAGGAAAATGCAATGATGTGTTGCATAAAGTTAATTACATGTATCCAATTAGTCACACCTTCCTTGTAATGATCTGGAAAGTTTAATACGGAACAACAGCTTTTGAAGCGGCTGTAAACATGCCATGAAAACACTGATTACATTCACAGTCCAGATTTGAATTTCCTGGGGAGTAAATTGGGATCTTTTATTCAGCAGCATTGTAGGAGCTGCATTGCAATTCAAATGGATGTAAATAATTGTGGTGGAAATGGTCCAAACGTGGTAACTCCAAAACAATATTCGGTTTTCTGGTCCACTGATTTCATGCTTTTATTTCCATTGGGATGTAAAACCTTCCCCAGTGGGTAGAGCCTTAAACAATAAACATGCAAATAAGTTGATTTAATTCTTGTAAAGTGTATCCGCGGATTTTTGCATCTGCTCAATCTACAACATTCATGTCTAATTGATGTGGCACTCCCCTTCAGTCAGGTAGTGAAAATCCTGTTTGTGTCATTATGAATGTCCTTGTTAGTGCTAAAAGCTACCGTAACACCCGAAAGCTAATGCAAGAGCTGAGCACGTTTTCAGGTGTCGGGATGGTGAATGTGGAAAGGAGATTTTTAGTTGACTTGCTAAGTTATGGGATAGCTAAAAGCAAGAGGAAGGGGTTCAATCGATTTTGTACAACAGAATTGTTCCGCTGCATATGAAGGTGAGGTAAGAAATGATGAAGAAGCGGACGCATCCCTCCCAGGAGCGACTAATAATTCATTCAGCTGTCTTTAGCCGGGAGCCCTGCATGGCTGTCAGAGATGATGCACTTTTGGGGGAGTCTCATTTTATGACACTGCTCTTTCCTCCTTCATCCATCCAGTTGTTGCGCATCAACAAACAGGCTGGCGGATGAGCATGTTGAGTCACAGAAGGATAGTTTGGGGCAGTGCGAGTGCACAGGTGGACATGATGATGGACAGTGCCCTGTCATCTTACTGAACCCCTCTGCTGTTGCCAGTAAATCTTTCTCTGCACACACTGTAAACAAACAAGCCTCACGTTGCCTCTGCCATAACCCTGCCTCCTAGCGTCTCCTCGTCCCAGCAGTGTTTTAATTATCGAGTCCCAACGTGCCCTTCTCTTGGATCGGCTATCTATAGCAGCCCTCAGTCGCTCCAGCATTTTGATGGAGAGCAGCGCGTCAATGATGAGAGTAACAATCCACCCAGTTGCCCTTTTCAAATGATAAATGTCCCCGCCACCTGGCGTTGTTAAGAATCCTTTCAAGATGAAGTCATTCTGCTGGAAATGCTCAGTCAGTGAGAAATTATTATAGCATGTGATTAAGTTCTTGATTAAGAACTTTGCTGCTGCCTCTCTACAGTCTTATTGTTGTAAAACTGTCTGAAAAGTTTCTGTTTCAGTAAATTTACTACTTTCACTCTTGCTTTTTGGTTCTCTTAGAACAGGGGTGTCAAACATAAGTCCTGGGGGCCAGAATTAACCCAGCAAAGACTCCAATGTGGCCCACTGGTTGGCTTTGCAAAATATGAAGCTTTGCATAAATTTTGGATTTTTAACTGCATTTTTTATACAACTTTACAGCTTTTCCAACTGATAAGGAACTCCCCCATTATAATTTATGCTACAACAAAGTAATTAAGTAAGAGATAAACAATTAAATGTTCCTATCTACTAGAGAAATGTCTTTATTTAGAGTGGATTCACAGAAAAAAAAGACATTTTCTGTTTTTTAATTACTGTTTTCTAGTCTAGAAAATTGTTTGTTCGAGGAGTGTATACAGCAGTTATGCAGGTAGTGCTTTTTGTTTTGTAGAAGAGGCAGAGACGTCTTGCAAAGACGTGAAACAGGATTTTATATGAATTGAAGGCGCAAAAAAAAATATTCAATGAACAGTTATTGTCCTAACCTCATTTGGGGCCATTTTTCTTCAATAAACTTCTCATTCGTTTGGAGAACGGGAACATAACATGAATTTAAAGAAAAAAGAAATTAAAGAAATATTTTCATCTGCTGCCTCCTGAGAACAGAAAATCACGTCTGTCTAGTGCACATTTATAGGAAATAGTTTTTGTTTGAGAGAGATGATCCGTAAAGTTTTGCCCCAGTGAAGCGTCGAGGGTTAAATAGACTCTTACTGTGGCTGGAAAAGCTTGTTTGCTCACGCAGAGAGCAGTTAGAGTGTTCATTGTCTGCGGTGTGATCTCTGCTCAGCATTTCTAAAAGGTTTTCAGATCAGTGTTTCAAACTCTCACGATAAGCACGACACTAAGCCTGCATGGGAGACTTTGACTTTTTGAATAGTGCTTTCTCTTTATGAATGTAAGTCATTAGAAGGCTGTTTTTGACCCTCGGCTGAACAAGACGAAGGACGTTTCTCATTTGTTCAAAGTTCAAATAGGCTTGTTTACATTTGTGCGTTTATCTTCGCATCTGTGTGTGTGTTTTTGGCTCTCTGTGTTGATGTGCTTCCCGGGGTTTAAAAAGGCCGTTTATAACAGTTTGAAGAGAAATCTCCATAGGCTTTCTGTCTAAAGAGCTGAACTCACAGAGCAGTCAGCGCTTTGATGCAGCAGGAGGTCAAATCAGATAAATGCGATCAGTAACATATAAACATTAAAGAGCAGATTATCTTCTCTCCCTGGAGGGCTCAAATGTTGATTACTTACATTTTCTACACATATTCTTGGTATGAATGTAGGTGAGGTGAGTAGGCTGAAGAATCACCGTGCAAACGTAAACAGACTGTCTCTTTAATATTTAAAATTGTCAGAGGCACCAAGGGGAACCTATCAATTTTACATGCAGTAGTTTGACGTTGCCCCCTTGTGATATCTCATAAAAACTGCAATTCAGTCTTTCATGCCATCTTAATGTCCCCATAAAGCAGAAATTAAATTGCACCGAGACGAGTAAATGTTGTGTAGGGAGAAAACCATTTGTGCGGAGTTAATTCAGGAGCAATAATTTGGTTTAACTAGTCAGTTTTCTGTGACCAAAAGTGTTCGGCATCAGTAATATTCAGGAAAAAAAGGAAAGCAATATTTGTATTTCACATAAGTAGTTTTAAAAAGACCCCTTTAGCATAATAGATAGAGGTATCTCATTTTTATCTGTTACTGTAATCTCTACTAAATGGTCACTCTGTAGGACTTTTCAGTAATCAGATCGATAGTTTACTGTTCTCAGTTCAGATTATACAGTATTCTGTGAAAGTCTGGAGTCATCCTTCATTTCTGTATGTTTTCCTAAGAAAATAAGAATTATGTGCAGTGTTTTATTGAAACATGCAAATATAAATGGAAATAAAGCTTAGAAATTAAAAACAGAGTTTGTATTATTGTAAAAAGCTTGAAAGTCAATATTTTGAGTATTTCAACCCTTATTGGAAAACTTTCTTTTAATTAGAAATCCGGAATAGTTCTCCAGGCTTCCTGATGGATGTTCAAAGCTCTTCTCTGGATGTTGGGTGCCTTTTGTTCTGTTCTATTACTCATTGTGTCCATTTGGCAGCGTGCTTGGGATCATTGTCATGTTGAAAAAACAAGCTGTTGCCAATCAGACACTTTCCAGATGGCATTCCATGGTGCATCAAACTTTCTGTATTTTTCTGCATTTATATTTCCATCTGTTTTGAAAAGATCTCCAACACCACTGGCTGAGATGCGGTCCCAAACCATGACAGAGCCCCCACCGTGTTTTACAGATGGCTTTAAACACTCACCTCTCTCCTGACCATTTCCGTACACACTGAGTGTGATTTTAAACCCAAAATTTCAAATATGGATTCATCGCCTGTTTCCGCTGATTTTTAGCCCAGTTTGTGTGTAATTTAGCATACCTCAGCCTCCCTGTTTCTCTTTTTTATGAATAGTTTCTTGACAGCCATGCTTCCATTTCTGGAAAACCCTTCCTGATCATGCTTTGATTTGCAGTAGTAGGATCAACAGAAGGGCCGGATGGATCTCTGGGTTTTCTGTCAGGTCTTCACTTTAATGTTTTTCTTGTTTCTTAATGACATGATGTTCAGATTCTGCATATCTACTGTAAAAAGATTTTTAGATCTGCCATTTCTTCTTTTTGCAAAAATACTATACTTTTTAAACTGTGTTATTTTTGGCTTTTTTGGGGGATTCAGTAAAAAAAAAATTGAAAATAAATATGTTTTTGACAGACTGTTAGTAACAAAGTGCGAACGATACAACTTAAATGTGTTTCTTTGCTAAGTTGTCTCTTACGTGTACACAAAACACTATTTAATATCATAAGCTTCATTTTTTAACCCCTGAATGATTCATAGGTCAGTGTTAGTGGCTTAACAAACAAAATATTCTTTTGAAAGTGGTCAGGTACAAAGGCTGTATTGAAAAAGGAGCCAGTGTCCAAAGAAAATCTGGTGAACTCAAAACCACTTTAAAAACTACAAGAAATTCTGGCCCCTTAGCATTAAATTATAAAGAAATGCTCAAGACTTTTGCACAGTACTGTGTAGATGATGTATGGTTAACTGTATTGTGCACTAAAAGCTTCTATAAACTCAAATCTTCCATAACACACACACACATTTTAACTGTAATAACAGACATTAAACATTTACGTTTTTAGATAATTACCCTTGGAGCTCTTAGAGAGTGGTAGGAGCAAAAGAATGGATTTCCTATCCACCTGTATTTGAGTTTTAGCAAAGCAAAACCTCTACACCCATCTGAATGTTGTTTGCTTGTCACCCTGTGTCTGTGAAAGCAACAAAGAAAACTTTCAGCAGTCCTTTCATGTCGGTGAGCTGCGGGGGAACATGTCTTTGCCGAGCTAGAAAGCACCAGCGGCACTCGCACAGTTACAGGCACTTTGCTGGGATTTCGGGCTCGGTGACAGGCAGTTTGCTGGGGGACATTTTTTCCAACTGGACTTGTGATGGTTTGATCTGTGCAAAAAATCCACTTAAGGCGAATATGTCACTTTGCGGCTGCTGGCTTTGGTAAGTGACTGCGACAGATTAGAAATGGCTGTACAATATTTGATGGCTGGTTTGTTTGGCCTTTCTGTCTCAGGAGAAATTAGAAGATACGTTTTTCAATAGAAAAGGGAAAGCCTTTTTCTTTTTATTTAAGAGCAATCAAGGGCACAGCCAGAGAGATTTTCTGCTGAGAATAAAACCTGTTCTTTTGACCCATTTATGAAATAAAATTGTGCGATCAACAGTGTCTCACTTAGAACGCAGTTTTTAGTTTAAAGCAGACAATTTAATTACATCTCGGGCATTTATTGCTTTCTAATTTCAGCCCATGTGTTAAGTAAATACTCACGTTGATTTCCTATACATGATGTTAATTAGCATAACATCCTGCCTCACCATCACCGCGAGTGTTTGATGTATCGTGCTGATTATCGCAATAGGCCAAGAAGCCCAAGGGAATAGTGTTTACAGTTCTTAATCAGGATTATGGTTCTGATGTTTAATTAGAGATGCAAGTTAAAAATAAACTCCTCTGTTTATAAATGAAACACTAAAAACTTTAAGGATCTGAAAACGAAGCAGGTTTGATGATAAGTGACAAAAGTTGTCTTTAAATAGTGGTAAATGTGTATTTATAGCTCTAGATTCTTTTCTTTTTTTTTTATCATTATTCCTTTTTCTTTTTGACTTCAGTCTGCACCCATGGGTCCACTGCAGTAAGGCCCGTGCTCAAAAAAGTCATCTGCAAAGAGAAAGTGGGGACTTCTCTTTGTTCTTCAAATACAGAGTCGCTGTCTCTCTCACACGCACACACACATTCAACCGGTCTTCCCTTTCTCTTTTGCCCGCTCTCACATTTGGGTAAAAAAAAAAAGAATAAAAAATGAGTACATCGCTTCTTCTTCTCCTCTCATCCATAAAATTCAGCCCTTCCCGTGCTCCTGCTCTGCACTTCCTCTCACATTTTCAGGTAATACTGTAGTTGAAGTATGGAAATATGAGCCATTCTGCTTCAGACCCCAACACAGATAAGGATCTGCGGTTCCCATGGAAACGAGGCTGCAGAGTTGGTGAATTGGCACCCGCCGGTGCTGGTCAACACTTGATATACTGATATGGAGGCTCATCGGGATTTTTCACAGCATTGTGTGCCCCTGCATAATTTGCTTGCATATGCATGCGTGCTCATGATGCAACCCTCATTTGCAGCAGAATTTGCTTTGCTTCCACTGGGTATGTCTCCGTATACCTACGCTCAGTCGAGAAGCCCTGAAGCTGATCTGCATTTCTGATGCATCGCTATTTTAGCTCTAGGGAACATTTTATCTATGCCCACTCGCACAAAGGAGCATTAACTTTAATTCACAGTCATGTTTGATATTTATCGTTATATGAAGTTCCAATCATAGGCAAGAATTTTAAGAAAATCCTATGCGGTAACCAAAAACATGATGTCATTTCTTTAAACATGTATAAATATTCGCGCTGGCCCACCTGCCTGCTTAAAGCCACCTTTGTTTCTATGACAGCCAATATGTTTTTCATTCTAAAATACCCATGTGTGTACATGATAACCCTTCAATTTTCTACACCACCAACGCATCCTACTCAGTCGTTTGTATTCCGTTAACTGAACCATGCTGCAGGTACTAATTCTGGGATATTGACACAAGGGCATGATGGTCGGTGTGAAACCTCTAAATAGTATTAGGCTGAGGATGAGTTTTCCAAGCAGGCCTGCATTCGTGCTATACACAGCTAATATAATAAAAGTTATTTTGAGCCATTAAAAAAAAATCAAACAGCATAGATCAAACCGTTAAAACTCTCCCCCTCCCTTCTTGTATCCCCCTTTAAGTTTGTAGCTCAGCCCAACTGTCAGCAGCTTTTGGCATCACGCTGGTATGATGAGTTCCCTGGCTGGAGGCGGCGTCACTGGGCGGGAAAGTTCGTCACCTGCGTCTTCATAGGTCTCCTCTACCCTGTGTTTGCTCTCTGCTACCTTATCGCACCCAAGAGTCGCTATGGCCTCTTCATCCGCAAGCCCTTCATCAAGTTCATCTGCCACACGGCGTCCTACCTGACCTTTCTCTTCCTGCTGCTCCTCGCCTCGCAGCACATTGTTACCACAGAGCAGGACAGGCAGGACAGGCAGGGCCCTCCACCGACCACTGTGGAGTGGATGATCCTGCCCTGGGTGCTGGGTGAGTAGAGTGGTTTTGCACTCTGCGTTAGGATCATTATACAGTTTGATAGTGCACTGATGCTCAATGTACTGATGAATTGCTGAAGGTAAAAAAAGTAGAGAGTTTATTTGTGGTCAGTTAATGTGACTAAATCTTTAAATATTGGGTATAAATTACTCTTGATATGACAACCATGCACCTCAGCTGATGTTCCTATTGAAAAGTCAAATCCAAGGCTCTGGAAAACCTTACAATTGTTAATGGGAACAGAAGATTTTGCTTTAGTTGCTGAATGAATCCAAAACCTACACAAAGTGGAACTGGATCATCCCAACAACATGCTTCTCTGCCCCCCAAAATTTTTACTATGTACTTTTTAGCCATGCTACCAACATGGCTAAAATTATTCCTGATACTTTTTTCCCCACTGGCTCCTTTTCCAGCACTGCCATGAGGTTAACTCTTTTTCTTCAGTTTTAAGTTACATACCAGATCACCCTTGAAAGGTAGATTTTTAATCTCAGTGTGACGTCCCTCCTCTATTTATCCAGACAGATTAAGGGAAGTTGCATCCATTGTCACTTCATGGGTATCCCTCAAGTTGAACTGTCAATTTTTGATTTTTTGTCTAATCTGTTCAGTACTTTTTTAATCAAATACAACATAGAATGGCATTTACTGCAGCCTTAGCGTGCTTTCATCATGTTTTTGTGCCAGCCTGTAAATGTCAACATGGGAACATTGTAAACTGTGATAATGGAATTTGGTAGGCATGCTTGTTTGCTAATGTACAGTAGCTCAAATCTCCTCAAAGGGCATGTCTATAAAACAGCCAGCCTGAGTCAGCGGTGCTACAGTAGTAGCACTCTGAAAAGAAACTAAGGGGTCTTTGTAGCTGTACAGTCCATATAAAATCATATAAAATGCTAATAATGTCCATATTGAACATGTGCTCTCTTTGTCTGTGACTGTATTTCCAGGGTTCATCTGGGCAGAGATCAAGCAAATGTGGGATGGTGGTTTTCAAGACTATGTTCATGACTGGTGGAACCTGATGGACTTTGTCATGAACTCTCTGTACTTGGCCACCATCTCCCTCAAGATTGTAGCCTACACTAAGGTAACCACTAGTCTTGACAATAGAGTAAACAGACTGTGACCTTTCTGTATGCTCAGTTTATCTGCCTTTTTTTTTTTTTAAATCCAGTACAGCGGAAGTAAACCCAGAAACCAGTGGGAAATGTGGCACCCGACACTAGTCGCTGAAGCCGTGTTTGCCATTGCAAACATTTTCAGTTCCCTGCGCCTCATTTCACTGTTCACGGCCAACTCTCACCTGGGGCCACTGCAGATTTCTCTGGGGCGAATGCTGCTCGACATCCTGAAGTTCCTCTTCATCTACTGCCTGGTAAATGTTTGCACACAAGCAGAACAAAGACAAGAAGTGGAACAGTAAATTATATATGACAGAAGAAGTGAATGAAGTTATGTAATTTTGCCCACACGCTGTGTTTCTTCAGGTTCTGCTCGCCTTTGCTAATGGCCTGAACCAGCTGTACTTTTACTATGAGACCAAGGCTTCAGATGAGAAAGGAAAGTGCAAGGGCATCCGATGCGTGGAGCAGAATAACGCTTTCTCCACGTGAGTTTGCGTGAATCCTGTCTTGCTTGCTTGTTTAGTGTGAATGTGTGATCCTGTGAGAGAGAGCGTCAAAGAAAGAGAGGGCTGTGCGTTCGTGTATATCGCTGTTACTTGTTACAAAATGTGGGAACTCAGTCAAATTTTCAGTTGCTAAAAAAAACTGGTGTATTAGCAGAATCTCATTAACACGAAGTGAAGAGGTTCCTTCAGTTTTTGTTTTTTTTTAAACAATCCTTTAGCTGAATACATTTTCAACTAGCAAGGACGCATTTTATTTACTGCGTGTATCTGTACTGTTTAGGAAATTTGTCTTACATTGCATACGTTCTCTTGCAGATTATTTGAGACCCTGCAGTCTCTTTTCTGGTCTATCTTTGGTTTGATCAGCCTGTATGTGACCAATGTGGATGCTGACCACCAGTTCACTGAATTTGTCGGTGCCACCATGTTCGGGACCTACAACATCATTTCATTGGTGGTGCTCCTCAATATGCTCATAGCCATGATGAACAACTCCTACCAGCACATTGCTGTGAGCACTAATCAAACACACTGCAAACAGTCATGCGAATGCAACAGTTCAACCAACACATTCATGCTCATCAAATATCCCCGAATCTGATTTCAGGACCATGCAGACATCGAGTGGAAATTTGCCAGGACAAAACTGTGGATGAGTTATTTCGAAGAAGGGGCCACTCTGCCAGCCCCTTTCAACATCATCCCCAGCCCCAAATCCTTCTGGTACCTCATGTGCTGGATCAAGAGGCAGGTGTGGAGGACGAGCTCCAAGCGCACTGACACCATTGGTACCCTTGGGGTAAGTCTGGTGTCAAATATGTTTATATGGTTTTCGGTTGGTTTGTTTAAGGAATGAACATAAGGAGTAAAATAGGCTGGAAAGACTTTATTGCTGTTATCTTTTTAATTACTAACAGAGAAATCCATACTAATTTATAGTTTTTAAATTAGTTGTGGTCAGAGGTTTATGACTTTGCAAAGGCAATTTGGTCACAGTGACAAGCTCAATATTTGTTGCACCTGACCATAAAACGTTGGTTTTTCCATGTTGGCAGCTGCAAATTTTAAGGCAAAGGTGAAGGTCTTAGTTTTGCAGCAGGGGTATCTTTCCTAGTCAGCACCCTCTCAGTCCATGGATGTAACACAGGCTTTACTGTGGACAGTGGGTCTTCTTCCACATCTTCGCAAAGTGGTGACACATTCTAAATAACTTTTACTTACATAAAAAGAAAGTTGTTTGAATTGATAAAGTATTGAGTTGTATAGAAATGGCTCAGAATGGGGTGCTTCCTGATATGACTGGGTATTTTGTCAGAGTAATAGCAGTGATTAAGAGCTGCATTTCCATTAGTTGAGCTGAATTTTATTTAAAAAATAATCAGGCAATGTTACTTATGAAAGAAAGTCACGATTTTCTGCTCTGCTCTGTCTTATACGGCACTGAATGAAATAACCCAGTGAAATAAGTGTTCGTTTCTGTAGAAAGTAGAATTTTCACTTTATTGCAGCCTCATTTTAGAGGGGAAACTTTTTACCGTTTGATGGCGCAGCACTCAGGAGACACGCATTTCGAGCCTCACAGATAGCAGAGTTTACAGAAAAGTGTGATACTGTGAAGAAAAACAAAATATGATTTTTTTTAAACTCTTCTCCTACTCTTTCTCTAACCAACCTCTGGCATCCCATGTCTGTGTAGAGGCGAGCCGCAGAGAACCTGAGGATAAACCATCAGTACCAGGTAAGTGCAGTCTCTTTGAAAGCAAGCTGAAAATAATTACAGTCTCTCACCACTGTCTGTGCATGTGTGTGCGGCGGATGCAAATTGGCATCTTTAGATTTCTAACTCTCAGTTTTCATCCATTCATTGTCTTAAGTACTTTTACAAAAGGATTGGGGGGTAGGGGGGTGGGGGGGGGGGTGTCAAATGGCGAGAGGTGTGTGCAGACAGGACAGGTTAAAAGCAGGACTGACACCCTGAAGTGGAATAAAGAGCAACTGAACTCAGTAGTATTTACATCACTTTTTGTTGTAGAGGAACACATTTGTCAGTTTCCTGTCTGATTCATTTGAAGTTTGCATTGAAGAAACGTTTGTGTTCACGATTTTTTAAATTGGTGTAGGAGGTACTGAGGAACCTGGTGAAACGTTATGTGGCCGCCATGATTCGAGATGCCAAGACAGAGGAGGGCTTGACTGAAGACAACTTCAAGGTAGTCTTCCTTCTTGAATGAATATGAAATGATTATGTTTGAGAGTTAGTTATCATCGTGTTTGCATATTTTTCTTTTGCATTTTGATATTGTGGTTATATTTAATCACTTTTTCTGTCATTAATGCAATTCGTTGACTGCTGATTCATATGCTTTGATTGCATGCCCAGAAATCATCAGACAAACTAATCATAATATTAGATAATATATATTTGGATATATAAAACGGTGGTTTAAGTGCTGACTAATCCAGATGTTCCAGATTTTTCATCATAGTTAGATGATGGCATTGTGATTGTTTTTTTCCTAGTTTAACAAACATAAAATTAAACCATGATCATATAGAGATAAATAATCCATAAATTAATAGACTAGATATAGCGTTGCTTTTTTCTCATAACTGTTTTTGAGTTTAGCTTAATTTAAGACAGCGCAGTGTTTTCCTGATACCAACAGTGGGAGCTTGTAGTTACTCATTTCACAGTCGAGCTGCTCTTTTTTTTTAGGAGCTGAAACAAGATATCTCCAGTTTCCGTTACGAGGTGATGGGAATGATGAAGACAGGAAAGTCAACTTTAAATGTGACAATGGCCAGTGGCAGCTCAGTGGAATCCAGCCTTGCGTACCCTAATTCCTCACTCAAGGTCTCTGCTGGCCCACAGAGCACCCAGGTGAAAAGCAAATTCAAACGATTCAAAATCACTACATCCATCCTCAAGCAGAGCAGTTCAGCAGCTTCACCCAGGCCACCTGAAGCCTCCAATGGTCTACCTAATGGGCTTATGCCCCTGGTCTCTGATGAGAGCTCTGGTGAAATGTCAAGCCAGAGGAGAAGCAACCAAAGGGACAGCAAAGAAGCCTCATCAAGTGCAGCAGAAATCTCAAGGGAGATGTACTCCTTGTCAGAAGAAACAGGGGATTCTGGGGACTCAGACTTAGAGGAACAGATCGCTGGAGAAAAGAGTGAGAGGAAACTCCTGGAAACAAAAAAGAAGGAAGAACTCGAAGAAATTGAGGAGTCGAACAGCAACAAATGCTTGAACCAACGTGAAGAAAAAGAAACCGAGGAAATGGACAAAGATTTAAGCTGTACTGACTCAGTAGCTGATGAATGTATGTCTGGCTCATACAAAGACGATGCCTAAGATGCGATGAAATGTGATCAGAACTGCAGGCCCAGTAATGCTGGATTGAAGACAGAGAGACTGACAATCAGTGTGAGCCTCGAGTGAGAATTGTGAACATGAGTCGAACTTCTCCAGTTATTACTAAACTTTCGATCAGCTTTGATCTTTGGAGACTCAGGGAGGTCTTTGGTTTAACTGTTTTAAACGCTGTTTTATTAGCAGTGGAAATGCAGCAACGTTGTTCGAAGCTCCGTGTAAGCATTACGAGGAATCAAATTTAAGGATTAGTATAATTTTTATTTTTTTTTGTCCCTAGAGGTGATTGGACAATAATGATTTCCTGAAGGAAAAAAAAAGAAGCGTTTCCTCCCATCTGATATGTGAGTTTCAGTTCAAATTATCCTGCTTGTTACCATATAAACAATCTCTCTCTACCTCTTTTTTCCCCTTTCCCCTTAAACATTTTAACTCTCCCCATCGTTATCTTATTAGAGCAATAGATGTGTTCTGTTTTAGATGTGACTTTCTGCCTTACTCTGTCTGTTTCTGCACTTTACACACTTTAAAATGTCATACAGTTTTTTCAAAGATCGCTCAAGCTCTGATCATTGCAACAGCAATTCTGTCAAAGTTTTCTATGCAAGAACTGTGGATCGTGATCATCGTCTCATCCCACTGATGGGGCCGACTGTAAATTCAGCGCTGACAGTTCATCCCAAGTATTCTCCGAAAAGTAGGGCGTGGCCAAACTACTTGAGATATACATTATGAACACAGCCTATAAATTATTCAAAGCAACGTATTATCCAAGTTTTGTCACTCAAGAATAAAATCATTATTTTGAACAGATCTGCTGTTTTTAACTGGTAGTTTAAGATGTCATGTTAGTTTGAATGAATGGCATTATAGAAACTGAAACATAAATCAAGAATAAATATAGAAATAAACTATTAATTTGCGGTCTCCTTCTTTGTTCATTGCAAATTCCAGACAGGCATGAACACAATACTTGATACTGTCAAACTGTATATCTTCATAGTTAACCTCTGCCTGGATGGATGTTTTTACAGTTTACGCCTAAACAGTAATGATGTTTTGGAGTCGACGTGTTAAATTTAAAGAGAAAACTTGACAGTTATTAAAACATTCTTTAAACATAAAAGGAAGACAGTCTGCTCCTTATTGGTGTTTATTTATTTAATGAAAAACACATTTAAGAGCAGTGGCCATAGATAGATAGATATTGTGGTTAATAGTTGTTATGCATACTGATATTTGATGAATTGGGTCACACAGTGCCTTTCTATTTAAAGGAGTCAGCCAAGCACCAAAAGGTCTATTTTACTCTTGAGGCTCATAATAGAGCAGCTAGATTAATTACTGGAGAAGGGGAATTACGGTACTCTGCAAAAGTCTCACTCAACCTATCATTTCTGTAAGCTTTCAGGGAGCCTGACTTTCTGTTATATTTTAGTGATTTGGAACAGAGTTTCCCCAGGTTTTCTGAAGGTCTTTTAAAGTTTCTTTGTTTCTGATAATGAGTGCTTTTTCACCCGTTTTCGGTCCTTGTACTTGATGATTTTCAGAGGAATGTCTTTTTTTGTTAAGCCACTTAACACTAAGCTTCAATCAAGCTTAAAAAATGCAGCTACCTCAAGGCATTAACCAGTATTGTGTCTACACATAACAAACAATGTAGCTGAGAACCAATTTTGAGTCATGTCTTTAGGCTTTGTTACTTTTTTACTATAGCAGCCTGTTTCAAAAAACATAATTTTTGTCATTTTTAGTGGAGAATTTATGGAAATGGCAAAGGTATTACCGTATATTCCGCACTATAAGGCGCACTTAAAATCCTTTAATTTTCTCACAAATCGACAGTGCGCCTTATAATCCGGTGCACCCTATGTATGATTTCTGGTTGTGCTTACTGATTGAACCGATTTTATGTGGTACACGGCGTTCAAAAATCTGTCAAAAACTGTTTCAGTACAACTTTGGTAAGCTATGAAGCCGCACTACTTGATGGATTGTCGGAACATTAAGACTGTCGTAGTCAGGAGCCTGGCGGACTTGGTGTAATCTGGGTCCAAAACTCTGTAAGTTTCAGGTCCCAAAGGCCGGGACACAGCTAACATAACATAAACACAGTGAAACCTTTTTCCACCGATGCAGTGGCATGGCAGGATGCTGTAAACGGACCAAAGTTCAGTCGGGAAAACAACTGAGATAATCCATCCACAATAGGTTTGTGGTAAGTCATTAATATATTGCAACAACATGGGAATAGAGCAGCTGCAAGAGAATTCAACATTAATGAATCAATGGTTCAGGAGTGGAGGAAGCAAGAAGAATGAGTTGAGTAAAATTTGACTTATCTGACAGTTTTGTTTTGCTTAATGCGCCTTATGATCCAAAAAATACAATAATAGTTTGACATGCAAAAAGTAATATTTCTGTAACTTTTAAAGCGCTAATAACCCCCCAAAAATGGCATCTCATGTATTTCCTTACTATTTACATTCAGATGAACACCGAAAATCTGAAAATCAGGTTCTTAAGAAATTTAGGAAAGACCTGACACAGCACTGGAGAAATGCATGCGGGCTTTAGGTGACCATACTGTTTGGAAAGGAAATGTGGGGGTCAAGTAGGGCTTTGCCATATCACACAAGCAGTGATAATGCTAGTATACATTTTTAAGTCATATAAAACTATTGTGATATCAATGGTATAAACAATACCATGCCTTTTCTCTTTAATGGCAAGCACATCGATCCAAATATCATTAGTATCAGTACCAATGCTGGTATTGGTATTGGATCAATACTAGTATGATAGGATTGATACGTTGTTTCTAGCCTCTAATTTCAGTATGTAATCCACTCTGTTAAATTGATTATTTTTTGGAGATTAAAAAATATATTTCAAACATGTACTATGGAAAATATTTGTAATACATGAAAAGCTTTAAAAAGGTGCGATTTGTTGTGTAAACTGATCATTTTAGAAATCAAAAATCACAGTGATTTAGTGGCCATTAAAATGTCTTCAGAAACTAGTCATTAATCTCATAAGTCATGACACACAGACACACACAAAGTTAAAAGTATTGATATCAACTTATTTAGATGTTGTTAAACTAAAGTGCTAAGCAGTTAAGGTATACTCTTTCCTAAAGTTTCCAAGGGAAACACTACCTGTTTTTGTGCTTATATCTGCTGAAATCATTTTCAGAGCTTGGAGCACCCCGACTGTACATTGGCAGCTAAGCCTGTCTACCTGCAGAGTAGTAGTTATTCTTAATGTGATTAAGTTTATTAAGTTTATCATCCTGTCGACAGCGTGAACAGACCAAACACTGCTTCTGTATTGTAATGTACTGTTGGTTAAAACGTATGACTTCCTGGAACAGATGTCATGTAAGGTGAGTTAAAGTACTGTACAGAACCTCTTTCTTTTCTTTTTTTTTTTTTCGCTTTGCCTCAGCAACAGTTGTCGTGAAATGTCATTTCCATTAGTTCACAATCAGTTTCCCAAAACCACATGCTGCAAAGGCTAAATTGCCAAATTTTTTCCACCACTTTAGCATTTTTTCTTGCCACCGAAAGCTCTTTTGCTTCTAAAAGCATCATGATTGTGAAAATGTGTTACAGTGATTATACACTAGTACAAAAAAGAGCGGCGAAGGGGGTTTAAGCACTGTATTTAATAGAAAACCTGTGCTAATAGTAACTATAGTGTGCACGGTGGTCCTGTGTGCATGCTCATAGAAACGAATCTTTACAAATTTCTGTAAAACTATAAAATTGTTCCACAGTTTAAAATTTCATCAGCTGCTGCATATGCTTCCCCACAAACTGGATTTTTTTTTTTTTGTTTTCTCTGAACTCTCTGTAGCTTTCCTATTTGTGCTGCTTGGCCTCTAATTTCTAATTTCAGTGAACAAGTGACTGAGCAAGTGAAAAGGAAATGAAATATTCAACAGCTGATGAAATTTCTGCTCCATGTGGGATCAAAAGGCTGTACTGAAATGCTCCTGGGCTTATGATAGATCTTCCAACTTGATTGAACCAGGCTGTCACAGACACGGAAACACAGGAATAGATATCTCCTAACATTGCATATGTAAATGCTCACAATTAGGTGTTTTAACTGCCGAAGTCTTATACAGTAGCATAATCTTACTCAACATCTTGGTTAAGATGTGACTTTTAAGTATAACATAAATAACTTGAATTGTTCTCCACATTTAAAATTAACTGTGATTTGTTTTTCTCAAGAAACAAATTAAAAATAAATACATAAAAAAGAATGTAAAAATGTATGATGTTGTAAAAGGTTTTTGTGTGATCCAAGTTCCTGTGCTTCCATATGACTGCACTGACAAACACCTCCCAGTAGGGGGAGACGTCATACATAAATTTACTGCTCTGATTCCTGAAGAAGGTAGAATGACAAAATCCAAGAAAGAAACTATACTTCATGTATAAAGAACTAATATAGCTACACATAAGCTCTATTTATGGATTTTAGAGGATTTGGAGGATAACTTGTTAATATTAAATTACAGTTACAATTACAGCAAAATTTCAAAAACAGTGGACTCAAAGACAGGAAGATGTTTCCAAAGTGAGGAGACTCTTGGAGACTGTTCATCTGTCATTCATGGAGCGAGTACATATTTGCAGTTTCAGAGCAAAGCTGTCTTAAAACACAGTCCTCATCCCAAAACCTAACCCCCTGACCCCTAACCGTAACCCTCTCTCTTACTTTACTTTAAGCGAGTGTATTTACTGCAAAAGAATAAAAGATGCACTCTTGGTGTATTCGTTCTCAGACAAACAGCGATGAAAGAAATGGATCTTGGTCCAATAATTCAACCTTGTCTGGATTGTCTCGACCTGCATGTCTAAAGTGTGAAGCACACCTGTAGAAAAGTCAAGACTGTACACGAGGATGTCCGGAAAGCCAGTTTCCATGATTAATCTACCCTTTGAAGCTGTATCAGATCTGGCTTCAATGTGGGAGACAGAGATGGCTGAAGGGAAAAGGCAGGAGTAAGCAAAAGTTGAGCTGATAATGATGAACATGACAGCAGGGAGGATGATGGGAGAAGAGGAGTGCAAAAGGGAGTTCACGGGAGGTTGATGGAAACGATGAATCAGTATGATAAAAGGGGAGAAGGGTGGTGTCCCTGGGGAGGTGTGATAAAAATAAAGTCAGGTTTCTTTCAAGCGTGTCAAGTGTAAAATACCGATCTGTGCAGATTCACCGCAGTGGGTCCTCATGTATGATTTACGCCTTTATTTTATAGCATTTTTATATCAATTTTATTTACATTTTGTTGCCAGAAGTCTCATGAAGGGACATCAGAGGTCTGCTTAGAGCCCATGTTTAGGAAGTATTGTGAAACTAGAAGACTTTTGATCTGTTCCTTAAAATCTGCTTTTCTTTATGCATCTTTATTGGCATCTTTTTTGATTGCAGTGCAAATTCTGAGGGTGTTAGCCTTTATTGTTTTACATAAAATGATCAAGTCATCTGCATGACTTAACTGGTTTACATACTTTAAACAAAATTCACAGTTGAGAGACAGGCGGACTCTGCAGCTTGTAGACCAACGTAAAGTTTGAATTACAGGGTGCCCTTGGTGCTCTGGGACGTGACGGTGGTCAGCAAATTCATGCAAAATTCATGGGAACATGAAGGAGGAGGAGAGTTAGTGGTGGAGGAAGGATTTTGACTGAATAGAAGGGTGTATGCGGGTGGGAGAAGGATATAATGGTATGGAACAGACAGTGAGTGACTAAAAAGGGAGTGGGTGTGTTAGGGAAAGAAGCTTGTTGATATAAAAGCCCCCTCTCTTATGTGTGTTCCCACATATCCTGTGTGTTTCTGGGGACTCCTGCGTGTGTGGGTGTGTGTGTGTGTGTGCATTTGAAAGACAAGAGCAGTGTGTGTTTGAGCCCGTGCAACAGTGAGGACTGATAACTTCACAGGATGCATCAGCTTCTGGTGGTGACCTTAGTCTTGGTGGCCTTGTGCACTATAGAGACCACAGGTTTTTCAGCATATGATAAGATAGTCACCCACAGCCGCATACGGGCCAGGGATCAAGGGTAAGTACACCTAATATTTTTCCTATCACCTTGTTTGCAGGTGTGAGAATATAAATTGTATCATCTGGCAATAAACTGTAACATCTTTAACAAGCTGAACGATACGAGACTTCGTCAGTTTTTATTGTGGTTTTAAATCTTACTGAGCACCAAGTTTAATGAACAGATCTGTAATATTGATGAAAACAGTAATAAATAACCCTTACTTTCTTATTTTTTTTCTAGTGTATGTCTTATTGAAATATTCCAAATATTATTAGTCATGCATTTATTAGTTATATAATTTATTAATGTAATTTAATATTCACATTTGAGGTGAATAGGATGATTTAGCTGTAAAATGATTTAGAAAGCCAGTGTGATTTGATGTTTTGGATTAAAGACCAACATGACCAACATTTGCAGTACAGTACACTACAGTACAGTACACTTCAGAGTACACATTACTGCGGTAAATACCGTACTTTAGTGTTCTATCTGCTGCATTATTAAAGCACCATGTTTGCTAACTAGAAAAAAAATACAAAAAAAAAAATGCACATGCATCAAATGTTGGTTTTACATAGTACACTTTATGGACACAAGTACTGGGCAACACCCCTTAATCTTTAAATTCAAGTGTATTTTTGGGGTATAAAATCAAGCAGCTACTCATGCAGCCTGTCCTTACTAACATTTGCACATAGGTTGTTGTAAAGAACTCACTGAGTATGTTACTGCATTGAGATGACAGCATTGCAACAAGTCAGTTCATGAAATTTCTTCCAGCCTAGATTTTCCACAGTGAACTGTAAGTGGTGTAATTGTCACCACATTGACTCAGCCATGAAGCGGCAGAGTAGCAATGATTCATGACCTGCAGCTCTTAGTGTCTAAAAGTTGCCAACACTCTGATGACTGCAGAGCGCTAAACCACCTCTGACATTAACATCAGCACAGAAAGTGTGCTAAAGGAGCTTCATGCTATCGGTTTCCGTGAGCGAGCAGATCCTTTACTTGTCCATTTTCGGTGACCCAGTATTTCTGTCCATAATGTGTTATTAACATAAATATTGCATCTTTGATATATGTACGTTTCTTTTTTCTTTGCTTCCATGCATTCTTTTCCATTTCATGCATACACTCCTCTCCACATCTTCTCATGGTTTTATTTGTCAGCTTGTCTTTCCTTATCGCCTTCCTTCCCCTTGCTACGCTCATACAGTCCCACGTCCTGGCCTTCCTCCCGATCCTGCTCACTATTTTCTTTTGTGTTTCCCACCTCACCCTCTCCTCCCTCTCCTGTCTTACAGACCCAATGTGTGCGCTTTGCAGCAAGTCATGGGGACCAAGAAGAAGTACTTCAGTACATGCAGGAACTGGTACAAACGCAGCATCTGTGGCAAGAACACGTAAGTATTTACTGAAAGACTGAATGGATCTAATTAGTACATATTTTTATTATCATTTCCACTGAATTACACTGGTCAGATCAAGAGTGCAAACCCCACCCAACTTTGTCACCCATTTATCAGCAGAGGCCCAATACATTTGACCCCACCCTTTCTGCGCCCTCAGACTTGTACCTCAGTTTATCTGAACCTATTGGCATCTCGCTTTCTCCTCTTAACCTTCAATTTAAAATGAAGTCACATGGTTCAAACCAGTAATGCCAGTTTTCATCACTAAAATGTTTATCTTAGACTCTGCAACTGGACACCACACTCAGTTTCCTGCACAGTAAATCTATATGCATGTATTGCTCTCTTTATTCTCATCCAGCCCTCCCTTACTTTCAAGTCAGGGCATGCTCTCTAGCCAGTTTTTTACTCAGCTGTAGGCCTGCTGATACTCTAAATGCTGCTTAGCAATGATTGGTATGGGACTTCCCCTTCAACATGTTGCTTATGCTTTTAGTGTCTGTATAGATTGTCTGTAGCATGGATAATTGTACTTAATTTGCTGTACTCCATGTGTGTGTTGGACTAGTTTTTAAACTGATTTTCTTTTATTTTGAAATAACTTTTTGTTTATTTGTCTTGTCCTGGGAATCCTTCGAAGCAGCAGTATCATAATGATTAAATATTAAGTGTTTTTAATCTTTGCAGATCTATGAATGCAATAAGAAGCTAGAATTTAGGGTGCTTTTGGTTGATTTATTTATTTGTTCATTTATTTCCTTTTATAGTGTGAAATATTTTAACACACCTAAAGGAGTGTTAGGCTTAGCTGAAGCTGTTATGATGTACCTAACTGCAGTAGCATTAGAAAATAATATAGACACTTACTCTCGGTCATTAGCCCACATGCACACACAACAACATGTTTTCAGTCGTGCAGTCAGCTGGAGCACCTGTTGCTGTATCCATAAGGCTGAAAATGAGATGGGAGCTCAGGGGTGAGTCAACAGTAGAGCAGTAGACATGAAAGCAACCAGGAATTACTGATCACAACATGTGAGAGTAGATTAAAAGAAGCTAATAGGGGTTTCTAGGATAAGAACCACTTTTGCTTGGCCTCATCATTACATCACTACCAAGTCCCATTAGGATGTTTACAAATTATTTTGTCAGCTCTTTGTGTAATGTGATTATGGCATATTTAAAACGTTTTAATGAAACAATTTCTATAATAGGATTTTGTTAGCTGAAAGTTACTGAAAAAATATATTTCAATGCATATAATTTAATTTCTTAGTGGGTGTGAAAAGTTTGTAATTTTGCAAACAGCAAAGTCTAATAAAGTTTATCCCATAGAAAACACTTCTGCTGAACAGCTGGTAGTGTTCAGTATATTCTCCTCTGATCTGTCTCACTTTGTAGTGCACCACAGACGATAGATTGGATCACCCGGAGAGATTGCTGTAGTTAGTTGTTTTGTTCTTTTGCACTGCCAGTGGGTCAGTCACACACTTTGCAAAGTTTCACATTTAATTAGCTTCAAATGGTTTTGTTGCATATGAGCATCCTATACATGTTTCCAAAACCTCTCTGCTGGTTAAGAGCATGCGTAGTTTCAGCTCACTATATCAGCCTAAAAGTATTAAGTACTAACCTAACATCGTTTTTGAATTGCTTTTGATATAATGGTACCATAGGACCTTTTGAGGATTTCATTTGAATTCAGCTGTTGGATGAACGAAACATCTTTTAAAGAAAACTTTGCAGGAAGCACAGGATGAGTGATTAAAATTAAGCAGAGTTTATAATAAACCACTGTAAGAGTCAGATTCTTAAAGATATATTAATTTAGAGGAAGTCCACACCCATCCATACAAAAAAAAGCCCTTCTACACAATATTAAGATCAGACGGATGAGGATGGAACAGAGATTGTTCATTAGTGATTAAAGAGGAGAAAACAAAAACACTCCAATGTTTTTTATCTGATGCCAGACAACCCCACCTAAAGTCTTTGTGTGAGTACAGTGTGAGTGTGCATCTCTGTGTGAGTGTGCATGCACCAAACCCCCATATTTGCACATCTGCTCATCTGGAAGCCACATTGAGTTGTTTCATACTGCCATATAACCAGGGGTCTGGCTGCAGTGCACTGGCTAATTCTGTTTCAGTTCCCTGTTGAATCTATTATCCTGTCAGAGCGTAGCTGGGGAGCAATGACTTCATACCTTCCTGACGGCCAGCCATGCAGGGGTATTTATGTATTTTTATGTATAAGCAAAGAGGGATTGCTCTATAAGCAACATGTCTCTTTGCACGAGATGACTAATTCAACGCATTCAGAAGAATCAAACAAACACAGAGATGTTTTCCTATAAACACACAAATACTAATAAATGTATTAGCTGTGCCAAGCGTGAACCTTTCTAGAAAGTGTGTGTGCACTTGCATGAGGTTTTCAGTTGAGGGGACTTGAATCTACTTGCATACTGACTATGGTTGTGTTTCTTGCTTGTTTGTTTGTAAGTACTATATTTTTATGCTCAGAACGTATTAACTTTTATACAACTAGCAGCTATAGTTGAGGTTGGTGTTTTTGCAGTAAGCTATTTAAAAAAAAAGTTTTGCTTTGGCATAATTTATCAATACTGGTGATTCCTGAACAGAAAGCAAACTTTATCGATTGATTGACTGATTTATTATTTATTAAATCATGAAAAACTAATGTGATCATGTGGAAGCAAAATGTTTCCATGAAAAACCTCAGGAAAACCTAAAGTTCTGCAAAATGTAATGAAAGTGTAATGAGCTCAAAGGAATACTCGAAACTAATTTCTGCAGCTGAAAGTCAGAAAGTGTTTCAAATTAAACCCCAATACAGGTTTTTCACTTCCTAGTTTGTCTTGGAAGATGTTTGTTAACAGGGGACTAAGGCTAATCAAATGCTGTCTAACCATCTATGGTACAGGCGTCGAACTCCAGGTCTCAAGAGCCGGTGTCCTGCAGGTTTTAGATGTGTCCTTGATCCTACACAGCTTATTTAAATGGTTAAATTACCTCCTCAACATGTCTTAAGGTTCTGCAGAGACCTGGTAATGAACTATTCATTTGATTCAGGTGTGTTGACTCAGGGTGATATCTAAAATCTGCAGGACACTGGCACCCGAGTTTGACACCCCTGATCTATGTTTTGTTTGCTCCCAATAAATCTCACATTAGAGCTATGGTACTCTCTTGTGTCTCATGGTATAAGCCTTCTCACACCTCATTCTTTCTTTCATGCAAATGCAAAAGAGTCCCGGCTGAGCTCCTCATCTGGTGCTTATCTTGCATTCTTATTTTGTATTCATAAGCCTTTATTTCCACCTGAAATCTAAATCAAGTTGACGCAAGACATTGACTTTATATAAGCTATTTGCTTTTTTGGAAACTTCCTTGGAAATTAGATAAATGACCCCCCCCCAAAAAGCCAATAGTGCATCAGACACCCCTGTCTGGTTTTTTTTGTTTTTGTTTTTTGTTTTTTTTTAGAATGAAAAGGGATGAAATTAAAAAAGGAAAATCTGTGATTTCTTCCAAGAATTTCTAAGAATGTTTTCCAGAGAATTTCCAGACTACAGGGTTCGACTTGACAAATGAGATGTCTGATAGCATCTTCCACACAGAAGTTCTTACAAATGATCCTGTAAATGTTTTCTTTTTTTCTTTTTTTTTTAAGAAAAAAAAAACAGTTGCTAGAGTCCCAGTCACCCAGTTTTTCCCTATTAATCTTCTGTGGGGAATTTATGAGCTCTTTTCTTCTGGAAAAGCAAACCATGTAAATGTTTTTTTCTCCTTTCCAGTCTGCTTAACTTGTTGATTTCTGGACAATTTTTTTTATGTTGAATTTATTTCTAACTTTTTCTAACTATGTGGTGTTAAGGAAAGGAAGCGTTACCTCCTCATTTGTTGTTTTCAGCACCCTCATTGCCAGGGCTCCTCATCATCTCACAGCTGCACAGTTTTTTTTTCCATCACTCATTTATTTTGGTTTGCTGAGATGGTATATGGTTTTGTTTCGGTTGATCACCTTGTGTTAGAGTCATGTAGACTCTTGTTCTGTTTGAATTTTATATCATATTAAATTATCATTTTTGACACTATATCTGGATTTAATTAATTTATTTTCTAAATGATTATCTACTTATTGAAAAACTCACTGCTCTTTCAATTTTTTGGGCAGGATGGTTGTATATGAATGCTGTCCAGGTTATATGAAACTGGAGGGTACGAAAGGATGCACTGCAGGTGCCTGCTCAACAAATTTATTCAAAATCAACTAAAAATTACAATATATTCAATATGAATATTTCCTCTGGTTTTTCACAACTCTCATCCTCACCACCAGTGGCTCCCATTGACCATGTGTACGGTACACTGGGCTTTGTCGGGGCTACAACCACACAGCGATACGCTGAAATCTCGAAACTGAGAAATGAAATTGAGGAAAAAGGCGCCTTCACCTTGTTTGCACCTAGCAATGATGCCTGGGATGATCTGGAGCCCGTGAGTACACCTCACTAGAGAAATGCATTTACAATTATGCCTTCTCACACACAGTTATACTTTGATGAACCTAAAGTTGTGATTTTTAAAGGCTCAACGATCTGCACTGGAGAACAATGTGAACATTGAACTCTACAACGTTCTGCATTACCACATGGTAAACCGCCGTGTCCTCACCAAAGACATGAAGAATGGCATGACTCTCAGTTCCATGTACAATGAAGAGGGGCTGCACTTCAACCACTACTCAAATGGGGTCAGTTTATGAACAGTGTAGACAAGCGCAACACTCCATGAATATTTCAATTACATCTAGAAGAGTCAATTAAGCCATTGTTTGTTTTATCTCCATAAAAAAAAATCTACTTGCCAAGATTGTTACAGTGAACTGTGCCAGGATCCTCCATGCTAACCAGCTGGCCACAAACGGTGTGGTGCACGTCATCGATCGGGTAATCAAGGCTGCGGGGAACACCATCAAGGATCACTTGGAGCTCAATGAGGACCTTTCCACTTTTATTGTAAGTAACTATTCTCAAAAGGTTTGCTGTTAACAAACAGCAACTTTTATTCAACTCAGTTTCTCTCTCTGATTCTTTGAAAAATATTTATGTCACGTCTTTTTCCCCAGACTATGGTATCAACTTCCGATATCTTAAACAAGCTGGGTGAGCCTGGCCAGTACACTTTGTTTGCTCCAACTAATGATGCCTTTGACAAAATAAACCCAGACTACTTTGAGAATATCATGCAAGACCCGGCTGTTGCTGAAGGTACAATGAAAATCTGATGCACTAATGAGGACATTCTTATACAGCCACACATATATCAGCATTCCCTAGATAAACTATATAATCCAGTCAGTTTGTTCTAAGGAGATTAGGAATAACACGGCTTTTCTTTTTACACTATGAAATTTGTTAAAATCATGCACATCTCTCTAAGGGGGCATTATGTGTTTGGCTACGCTGGTTAAATCTTTGCATTTTCACATATTGCCATTGTTCCTGTGGCTTGGTAAATATACTAACAAAGGACCACTATGTTTGCGACAGCTTCACACAGCTCATAGTAGGACTGCAGACAAATCGATATGAAGTAGACTTTGATCTTGATTAAGCTCGCCAAGGCAATAGTAAACAAATATAATCATCGTTTAGGCCCTCTCTGCAAAGTGATGTGCAAATATAGGTACCTAGTCAAGTCTCACATATAATGAAGTTTATACACAAAGGCAAGTCCAAAATTAACACAAAAAAAAGAGTCTGAGTCATGGATTCAGTCATGAAGCCAATCTCCTTAATGACGGGCTTCCTCGTAAAATAAAACACAATTCCAATAAATTATCAGACACTCATCAAACAGGCTTTGCTCACTATTGATGCAACACCAGCTTCCAAAGGCAACATTAGAGTTTTGCCATTTTGAGCCACTGAGTAATTTGACCTGCATAATTATTGTGACTTTGTTTGTGTTTCTACTGCATTGCTTTTGCAGGCTAAATTTGTCGGCTTAGCTCAATAGCTGGGCTCAGCTGTAGATGCAACTGCATAAATAAATGCCTAAATATGAATAAAAGTAGAGTAGAGAGAATAGGGTTGTTTGATTCCTCTGCGTACCTGTTCATTAATTAGCTTCACATTAGATACTTAACATGTGCAATTTGAGTTGCACACCTTCTGTTGCTTATGTTTTATGTTTATTTAATTATTCAATCAAATTTAATTTCCTTTGCCTCTCTTCCACTTCGACCAACCTTGTCAGCCATGGTGAACTATCACCTGTTAAAGAGTATGCAGTGTGCAGAAGCAATCATGGTAGGCTCAGCGTATGAGACGGCAGAAGGCAGCACCATAGAGGTTGGCTGTGACGGTGACAGTCTGACTGTGAATGGCATCAAGATGGTGCTGAAGAAAGACATTGTAGCGACCAATGGCGTCATCCACCTGATAGACCAGCTGCTGATCCCAGACTCAGGTAAAAACACATATTGAAGTTGTTTAAATCATTAGGTGTGTTCCTTTTCATTGGTCACAGGCAAGTCTTTTTTGTATTGTTCATGTCAGCCAAGGATGTGAAATCATTACTGGGAACCTCCCAGAGCACTTTCAGCAGCAAGCTGTCTGAACTGGGCTTAGCTGAATCCCTGGGTCCAAAGACAGAGTACACCCTCCTGGCTCCTCTCAATGGTGCCTTCACTAGTGAGTTGAAACGTATTCTTATCTATAGAAAAGTAGCACAATTTTATTTTGCGTTATAACATTTTGTCTTTTACAAATGTATGCCATACTTTTTCATAGCAAGGTATTTGCCATATTTAATCAGGATGTAAAACTATTAATCACGTTTTAAATCTGTGCAATTTCCCTTTGTCAGGTGAAGTGATGTCAATGGACAGAAACACACTGAGACTCATTTTGGAAAACCACATCCTGAAGATAAAAATGAAACTGAGCGAGCTTTACAACGAACAGACACTGGAAACGGTCGCCGGCAATCTGCTCAGAGTCTTCATTTACCGCACTGTGAGATTTCTGTGTGTGTGTGTGTGTGTTTTGTTGCATTAACCAAGTGAAATCAGAAAGAAAAAGAGAAAGACCTCAGAAAGTAGTATTACATGAGCCTTATCAAATGTGGGGTACATCGTTGCTGACTTTACGCTCTAAAGAAAATCTGTAAACAGCTAATTACTCCACCTCTTGGCAGATGAACTGTGTTTCTGTCTGACTAGATGACATATTAGAGTCAGCTGGGTTTAATTTCTCTAAAGAAACATTGTCTTATTCTGATTGATGACAATCAAAGAGGAAAGGTTTACAGCCCTCCTCCACATAAGCAAATAGTTACCAGATTTGTACAGCGACTTTTAAACCTGTGGCTTAACTTTATGAATGCTTCTCTTTTGACAGGCTGTGTGCATAGAAAACACATGTATGGTACGCGGCAGTAAGGAGGGAAGCAATGGGATGCTCCATTCTGTGAGGTCTCTAATCAAACCACCTGAGAAAACAATCTATGAGCTCCTGATTGCTGACGGACGTTTCAAGTAAGAAGATATTATCTAAAATACTTGTTGCTCTTATCTCCAGGGGTGGGGATGGAAACAGTGATCGCGCAGCATCTTTTTTCCATGTTGTTGATGATGCACTTTCATCAGAAAAATTCTCACTGTGTAATTAAAGGCACCAGTAAAGGTTGGTGATGAATAACTGAGGAAAACAAATCTATGACTCAGTGGGACCACATGAGAATGCAAATCTCATTCAAACACTGCCTGAACTTCACTGCTAACACTGTAATCCTCCCAGCTTAAAACAGAAACCTTTGACTGTTTTTTCATCATTATGTAACGGACATCTTTTGTAATATTCATTCTGTTATTGCACTTAAAGCCATTTTGCTTTTGCTAATATACAAATATAGAATATAAATGTCTTTAGGGAAGGTTTTTTGTCTGAACCACAAGACAAATGTGCTTCCAGTGGATCGCCTGATTTCCACTAACTGATTATTGTAAACACTTAAACATTAAATTGCTCTCCTATTTTATTTCTGCATCCCTGATTTTCTTTTTTCTTTCTGTTATTTGAATAAATGCAGGAAATTCCTGTCGTTAATGGAAACAGCAGGTCTGTATGATCTGCTGAAGCAGAAAGGCTCTTACACCGTCTTTGCACCAACAGACGATGCCTTTGTCGACCTCAGTAAGGAAGACATGGCTCTGCTCAAAAGTGAGTACCCCACCGCAGTGAGCACATATGCACTTATCTTTTAAACAAAACAAGCAATACTGTCAAGGTACCTTCATCTAATAGGAAATTATCTGATGCAGAAATGAGAAAAAAACATTGTTTAGCATTGTGTAAAATGTAACTTATGATTGCTTTGTGTTGACACCGACAGGTGATCTAACTGTTCTGAGAAACATCCTGCTGTACCACTTCAGTAATGGTACCTTCATCAATGGAGGATTAGAGGGAGGAGTTACCAATCTGCTCAAAACCTTCCAGGGCAAGAACCTGCAAGTTAAATCTGTATGTCATCTTTGAGAGTTTTTTTTTGTTTTAAATAAAAACAAAAAGTTTCTAAATCCTTTTAGGACAATCATAGAGCAATCACATGGTTATTTCAGATGTATCACCTAATGAAACTCATGAAATCATACTTAGATTAATGTTTAAAATTTAGCCCACAGACTGGAAATACTTTTTAAAACTCTGCTCAAAGTGTGATTTGCCTCGGTTTTGCATGTTGGACAATTCTGGGAAATTGATAACGTTAATAAACGGAATTCCCAGCTCTCACAACTTTGACCCATATAGTCAAACTGCTTTCTTATTAAATGCCAAAATATTTGTGAAAAGGTCAAGTTTAGTTGTGTTTGGTTTTTCCAGGTAAACAGCTCTATCCATGTCAACTCTGTGGATGTGCCAGAAGGTGACCTGATGGCAACAAACGGTGTGATCCATATCGTGAAGAATGTTCTTTATCCTGGGGGTAAGAATG
>VUQR01011618.1:0-30770 GCA_015108515.1 Hemichromis elongatus
CTCCTTTGTTTAATTTCATTTACTTTACAAATAAGAAATAAAACTTGACTCCGGAGTATTATGAACAACAACAATAAATAAAATATCAAGCCTGCATGTCAAATTGTAGTACTATGCTGTCACAAATGGGTCAGGAAAGCTGTTGTCAAGGCAGCAGTATGCTGGGATATGCTTATCTATTCATATTACACATCGTTGCTGGTCACCGCTGTCGGTTTTGGTGGGATGTTAATTAGTAGATTCTTTAGCTAAATGCAAATAACATATGTGAGACAGAAAGTTGATTTTGATAAAGTTATCAAAAATTTTACTATGATTTCAGTCCTCTTAAGTTTTCAGGAGATGCAGGAAAAAAATGCTGTTTAACTCTATCCTTTCTGCAGCTCATTTTTCCATGTAACTATCTTATTTCTCATTTTGACACTGGCCTGATTTCCTCTGTTGCTTAACACTACTCAACTAGCAGACAGCTGTGTCCTTTACAAAGTCTGACATCATTTATTTTTCCTTTGTGGCGACACAATAGACATAGACACCGATTCCTTTTGGCAGTCCTGCTGCTTTACTGCGAGATAACGCAACTCTAATATCCTTCTGCAATAATTAACCACGAGCTAATCTGGGCTCTTCAAGACCGTTGCATAACGGATATCATGCCGTTCAAATAATCCATTGGGAGAAATTAGAAGTGTGACATGCGAGGGTTACGAGAAAATAGAGACAGGAAAGTGCCGGGCTACTAAGTTTGCACAGAGGTGGAGCTAGAGATAATCAGATTATTGAAGATCGGCTGAGCGGGCTGTTCCATCATCTGAGTGGTCTGTAAGATGAGCAGTATGGCTGATAGCCTTTCTGTAACAGGAGAGAGGTAAAGACTGCAGGTATACAGTGATAAAGCTTTGCCTCGGGGTCCTTGGGTTCGCTTATTAATCAAGACTGAATATGGACAACCACAGGCAACCTTGGGCAAGATTCTGCCATCACTGATGTGAATGAGGAGTAACAGGTTTAACACTGCTAAACTTACTGTTATCACTCAAAACCAACATCATATATAGTGTTGGTTGTTTTTGCTTTTCGAACAGAGCCGCATGGACTGGTGTAATCAGTAACATTTATGTGCAAATATAAAGGTTTTATTATTTAATGAGGTGAACGAATTAGGACATGAATGCAAGTGAAGGCTTTCTGGACACATTCAACTGGGAAGAACCCCCGGCGAAAATGCAGAGCTAACTGGAGAAATTATAGAACAGGAACTTACGCACACATACAGGAGATGCGTGGTCAAGGAAACTCATGGAGGAGGTTTGAAGCTCATTGGTGATGTTTGCAGGGTACCTGTCCCAGCACTCGGTGACTTCGATCTGCAATGTAGTCTGCAGTGCAGCGGCCCAACTTCCAAAAAGATGAATGGAATGGATGGCTTAAAATCCAGTTTATTAGGTACAAACTTTATTTTAGGAGACATAAAATAGAAATGGTGGAATAGACAGAAATTATTACTTGGTTGTTTTTCGTTTTGCTTAGACTTTCATATTTTCAGTGTTATACAATAAAGGCTGTTAGATGAACACAAATTGAACACTCTTTAATCTACTGTACACCGTAAAAAAAAAAACAGTAGCAGAAATAAACTGAAGAATGACTCTTGAGTTCATGTGTTGGACATAAGAAAAATGATCCCCCCAAAACTTTAAAAAATGTCAGAATATTAAAAAACTGTGTGAACTGATCTGGTGCTTTGAGGATTTGCTCTAACAAAAATCAACATGCAGGCACATTTGTGAATTATACAACAATGAGTGAGATATCAGTTCTGGCACACCCTTATCCATGTCTTTGATTTAGTACCTGTGCCAATAGGGTCTAAATTTTATATAACAGAATTTTGTTAGGTTTGCAATACATTAAGATGCTATTTTCCTACAATGAGGCTCTGGATTTAAAATATTTAAGATGCATTTTTTGTTACTTTTTAATGCATATCAATTGTTTTATATTTAAAAAAATGTCTTTAAATGACTTTATGTTGTATATTGTAAGTGTAGAACATATTGTAAGTGTATGGCCCTTTAAACGCTTCTCCTCCAGCTTTTATTTGACAAAGTGCCGTGTGCCAGATTTCCACTTAACGCTTTAACTCTCTTTAAGCTGATCGTGTGCTTGTGCTTCTTTCTGAGCATCGCATTTATGCCAGCAGGCATCTGCTTGTTCAGTCTTTTAGCAGTCCAAGCTTTTTGAGAGCCTCTTTTCGATCGCCTCCCATCCCTGGCACCACCATCACGGTGTAGCCTACTGAGTTTGAGGGTTTCTGGGGTACTCGGGGAGCTGTAGCGGTGGTGCTTGTGGTTGTCACTGGTTTGGCTGATTTGATGCTTTGCGTCTCAGAGGTGTTTCCACTACTTCTACGATTGTCCAGGCTGGCAGAGTGCTCTAGATTAGCTGTCCTCTTCCCGTTGGTTTGAGCAGGGTGTGATGCAGACACAGGCCGCTGGTCACGTTTGGTGTACTGACGCAAATTGGCGCTGGTCTGCTGAGGCCTGTTATTGGGCTCTTTTGGCACTTGAGAGTTATAAAATGATTGGCTCCTTGATGGATTACTACTAGCTGGACTTCTTGTAAACTTGTCAGGTGTTACACCCAAGCAGGAGTTAGGTTTGGGTGGAGGCAGTGGGGTTACTTTATCATTGTCTGGCTCTTGGCCTTTCAGGAGGCCCAGCTTCTGCAAAGCTTCCACTCTCACCACCTGAGGATCTGCTGCATTCTTGACACTGTATGAAGAATCTGATATTATAGATGCTTCATTTTGAGTTTTTGCAGATATATTGGTAGGAATCTTTTTGGGTTTGGGGGGAACAACTGGAGGGCCTTTCTTAGACTTGGAAACCTCTAACTGGGATTTGTCTGATCTTTGGAGGTTTCCAAGTGTTGGGCCTTCCATCGGGGCAGAATGGCATTTGTCTGATTCTATAGTATGATCAACTGTTGGGCATAAAGGGGTCTTCTTTGTAGAGGCACTCCTCCGCAAATGTACAAGTGCCTCATACGAGAGCGGTCCTCTAGGTAAAGGACCCTCAGCTATCCTCACTGAGGGTTTTGTGGAAGGAGGTATAACATCAGCCTCTGAAGATGTTGGGCGAACAACTGCTTTCTGGTTGTCTTTGTATCCTGGTTTGTTGTTTTTAGATGTGAACTGAGGCTTAGAGGAGACAGCTTTGACTGCAGGAGTGCCCGGTTTAGTACCGAGCACAGAACAGGGAGCACTGCTCGCAACAAGAAGAGGAGTGGGAACCAGGTAGCTGTGCATGGGCTTGGCGTCAAACCTTTTGTTGATTGGTTTCTGATGATTGGTTGACGTCTGTGAATCTGGAAGTCGAACAAGTACACATGTATCACTGGAAAATTCTGCACATCTACCTAAAGTATTTCACTAAATAATGTGTCACTAATTCTGCATTTGTTCACAGGGATTAACTCACCATCAAGGTTGCTTTTGCTCATGGAGGCCGACAGATTAGCCACTTTAGTAGCGAGGTTGTTGGACATGGGCAGTTGTTCAGGCTCATCATTGGAGACTCCGCTGTCCTCCTCAGTATCCAAAGACTCAATAGTCTCCTCCAAAAACATGAGACAGGCCCTCTCCTCAGCAGACAAGTGCTCCAGACTATCATCACTCTGAAACACATTAAGCAGAGCTTTCATTTACGAAAGAAGTCCACAATGAGGGATAGAAATCCTTTCTAAGAAAGAAATAGACGTTGAGCTACAGCTCTGTTATCAGTATTGTTCTTTTATATATATTGTATGTATATTGTATATGTTTTTTGCTGTTAGTAGTGTACATATTCTGAGATTGAAGAGGGTAAACTAGGTTACTTACAAAGCCAGAATTAACACTGACCACACTGTCACAGCTGCCAGCACTCTCCATGCCATTCATTGTTTCCATTCCGGTGTCACCTGGCCAGGTATCGCTTATTGGCATCTTAGTGTCCTACCTATCCACAGTTAGTGACACAATCTCTTGTTTCAATCTGAAATACAGAAAAAAAAATACTATTGAAACTGTTCTTAGCAAGGTGAAAGATTTCTTTAAAAAAAGGGATATATTAGTTATTCTCCACATTTTACCCCTGCTATTTATTCTTTATGGCTCTGTAGACCATTTTTTAAAAGCACCATAGAAAACACTGTCCTTCCTAAGTATCTCCCTTACAAGGTTTTAGCCCATAAGTGCATTTTTGTTCCCTAGTTTTAACCTTTTGTAGGAATTTCAGAACAGTGTATAAAAGTATCATTTGATAAACGAGTAAGGATGTTTTTTGATATCTTTTTATTTTATCATTTATAAATAATCGACCAAATTGTTAAATAAAAAGCAAAATAAGTCATATTCGACACTGTGAGAATGATACATAAAAGCTAATGACAGTAATGGGTAAAGATCAAACATTTTTTTTCCAGCAAAACAAATAAAATAAGTAAATATTCTTCAGTCAAACCATTTTATATGCAAATAGCACAGCATTGTCCATCCGCTCTGACCACGCTTCATTTCATTTCTGTGTGCTGACATTGTCTGCTAACTGTAAAGGAATTTATTATCTGGTACGTTGATAAATAATAATTAAACATCTGTACAAAGTGCGGCACATCTTCCAGACATGAAAGCCAGTTTGATGTATAAATGGCAATCAGCACCGAAGGACTGTGGTCATATCCAGATCACTATTGCTAAACACTTTTTAAAACAGTCAAATATAAACATAAGCAAAGCGTACAGCTTCATCATTCAGAGATGAAAATGAGTCTGTGGTTGTTTACATGATATTGGTCTTTTAGAAAGGTAACAGTATAACTGTAATCCTGTGTGAACACTATGGTTGGGTTGTGTGATGTTAGGTATTTGAGTCAAAACTGATACATAACGTTGCACACAGAAAGTGTATAAAAATGTTATAATATCCAATTATGACCTGCATAAGTGTGGACTTCATACCTGATCATGCAGCTAAAGAACAGCAAGGGCACAACTTTATTGTAAGCACTGAAATTGACAAATGGCAGGTTATAATAGCTCGGTGAGCTTCTAGCAGATATCTAACTAGTCCTCTTACTACATGTGACTTGGATTACAACATCCATGCCACTCCTAATCTCTCTTTACCGGATCAATTTCAGAGGGAGTGGAAGGCAGAAGCAATCAGTCTCCTGAAGGCTATATGATACCTGTTTAAAAAAAAGTTGTTTCAGCCTCGTATTTGGAAATTTTGTTCAATGTTTCATTTATATGGGTATTGTAGCATAGCTGCAATTTGAGAATAAAGGAAGTCCTGTCTGGCCCTGGTGAAAAGAAATTCTCTTTTGGATAAGTGTCAACACCTGAGACGCAAGGTCTGCCAAATAGGGCAGTGGAGGCACAAAAGCACTCCTGTCCACTGTTCGTGCTTTGCCATGCCATCCCTTTAAAATGGTAAAAACCCCTATAGCCAGATCAATACGTAAAGTCCCAGGTCAGGTTATGAATCTGAACAATGTAAGCTCTGTGTTAACTTTTTTGTGATATTTGACCAACTTGAAACCCTTTTTCACATTTGGTCTTTATATCTACTTATCTACCAGTCACTCTGCTATAACCCTGCTATAACAAAACAAATCAGACTGTAGATAGATATGAATCAGAAGAACATTTACCAAAGTGTTATCTAATGTAAGTGCGTTACACCTATCGACACAGTAGACAAAAACAGGGTGAGCTCAGCTATCACAAGACTATGATGCACAAATCAAGGCAATAAACTGCTGTGTCAGATTCTCTGGAAAATGTGGTGCAATGACAGATTTACAGTTGTTTTCATTGTGGTTGTAAAAGAGGATCTGGCTAAGTTTTTATTACCTTCAATGAATTCTCTGCAGGATGTTGTGTAATAGGGGTTATTATCATTTTCTCCACTGTACCCAGGATTCAACCCTCCTCCTTTACATTACTTACTGAATCCAAGCCTGTCTTTTGTAACTAACATTATTAGCCCCAAACCTCCAAAAACCCCTTCATCGAAAAGTGTTTAAATACTGTAGAAGTCTGAGACTTGACAAACAAAACATAAAATAACTGACACGAGCAGTAAATTATTTAAATAGCATGAAAAAATATGTTAAGTATTCCTAACACGATTTACAACAGAGCTTTATTTGTTAAGTAAATAAAGGCGTACCTGTGCGTTCACTGTCGTCTCTCATATCCTGCTCCGCGTGCAACTGAAGACAAGGTGAGCGCGCAACTCGGAGACACCTGGAAGAGGGACTTTGTCCCTTAAGCTTCTAGCCAATCAGAAGCCACAATCTACTTAAGCCGCGCGAGTCCTCGTTTTTATTTTTTTTTAACAAACAACTATAAACATTTCTGTCTCTGTCTGTCGGACGTATGCTGCCAGGAAGGCTCGTTGCTCTCCATGTATTAATTTTTTCAGTTATTATTAATGTATTTATTTGAAAAGAGGATAGGTGCTGTTTACTACAGTGCTGATTCAAACAGCAGGGGGGCTACGTGACTTTAAGTAGTTTAGTGATGCAGTTAATCATTACTTGTTCATACAGCAGTACACAGCCTTCAAGCTACTTTCGGCTACTCCTTTATTTACGAAGGGTTAGCTCAGAGGCTACACCACCTTAAACGCATCCTAAAGGGGCTTCACATAGTGTCGTGGTTTAACATCTACCATTCGATCCTGGAAGGCAACGAACCAGCTTCAAAATCTGCATAACCAAATACGCAAATACTTTTGAGCCCAGTCCATCCAGTTCACTACCTAATTATAGGAAAAAGTTGCAAATTAAGCATGCAGGAAACTGGGGAGTGAATAATTGTAAAAGTGTAATCAAAAGCTGTTCCCAATTACTTTAACAAAAAAAAGTCAATTTATGCAAATGCTAACACACATTGGTTACCTTCTTAGCTAACAAAGCTCAGATCTGGGACAGCCAATAAAATCTCACTGCCAGCTGAATTTAGAATCAGCTGGTGATAACAGCCTTAAATGGAGTGACTTTTTCCCGTCTTGTTTTGGTAGCTGTTTTTTCACGGGAAAAAAAAAAGGTGCTACACTGAACCAGTACATTTCTGATTTATGAAACTGGCATGAAGCACATCCTTTATGCCAGTCTTGAAACTCACATAAACCAAAATAAGAAACTGTAAAGATACGAATGGCATGGTGTATATGAAATATTTGAAGCATTAAAGCGGCGTGCAGTGTTTTATGAAACATTAAAATATCACATTGTTTAAAAGAAAGACCCAAAAACTAATTCCTAGCTTGTGTGTGAGCTTTATGCTTTGTAACAGTGGTAGCTGCTACTGTTGGTCAAACAGTAAGTAAATAAATCCTAAAGCCTATTATGAAAGGGAAGATGTTCCTTAAAATAACATGCGAGTAGTGTAATCCGACAATGATGGCACAGGAATAGTGTCAATTTGCCAGTTGGGATTTATTTTTAGTAGCAATGCACTAGATAAAGTCATAAGATAATTCAGTTTTCACAGTAATATCACAATAATTATTAATTAGTATTACCTATGTTACTATTCATTTGTATCTATGTACAAAAAGATTCTAACCTTTAAATTTCACACTGCCTTTTGTCCCCCTGCATAAAACCATTTAAAACAAAAAAGGTTTATTTGTTTAAAACCCATTAAAGCATGGCAGCAACAAAGCATCATTTCAGCTTGAGTTTTGTCACAAGGGAAACCGAAAACTATTTAACTCTTTGTTAGTTTGTTTTACCTTATTGTTCTTCAAGCACTGCAGTATTTAAACTCATTTAGCTACGAGTAAACCCAGTATAGCTGACACAAAACAACTTTTACACAACCCTGTTTGCTATATATTTTAATTGACAACACTGAAAGAAAAAAAAAACATCAAGTAAATCCAGTTTATTCTGTAGTGCTTTGTGTGCGACATTCACTGTTATTGTTAATCATGAGAACATGGCAAATACAAAATGCAACAAAGCCATCTCATGGTTTCATCAAGTTGGTTTTTCAGTTTTTACCAGCGTTGAAAATACCAAAGGTAGATGATGAGGTGGAATAATAAAAAAAGTAAATAAATCATGCAAAAAAGTTTTTTTTGTTTTTTGTTTTGCTTTCTTTAATTTATTACCATCACCCTCCGAATCTAAACCAACGTCAAAATCCAGTCGAGGCTCCAATGTGAAGCTTTTGGCAACAATTCTGCCACCAAAGACCCGTCAAACACCATGTTTTGCCACAATGAGAACTAACCACAGTTATCAATCTCAAATCTTTGACTTGAAGCTTAATACAAGTGCTTTCTTCATTCTCATAGCCAGTGTATGTCAAAGAAAATACTAAAGAGATAATGAATGACAAGCTTAAAATGTGAGAACAGACTCCTGTTGTGGGGGAAGACAAACAATACATACAGTGAAACAGGAGGGGCAGTTTTCATAAAACATACAAAACACAGTAAACTAAATGTACCTTTACTTGTAATACATCCACCCAGAGCTATAAAGATGGAAATATTTGATGTTGATTAGCAAAGGACATTATGAGCAGCCTTTACAAAGAAAAAAGATCTTAAAATACTGTATGTCTCATCTTGATTTGTTACAAATATTGTTACAAATATAATGCTTGAATGGTTTTTCAAAGTATGCAGTATAATTTAAACAACAAAAAAAACAGTTCTTACAGCATTTCAAACTTGTGCACAACAAAAAACCCACAAAGACAAGAAAAAACACTCGCCAAAACCTGCAGCACAAATATGGATCAATGAGCTACAGATTTAGTGAAGTGTTTAGTTTACAGCACCGTAACGTTTTTGTCTTATTTAGTCAAGCCCACTCACAATCGATGTTGCAACATCCTCCCCCACAAAAACAAAACCCAAACAAAATAAAGACCAACTTTGCACTTGCAGTATGATTCTGTATTCAAAATGCATACCACCATTGATCTTGTTGACAAGAACTTAAATTCATTTATTTAACAACAACAACAAAAAAAACTTAAATCAAGGGACAAATCATTGCATTTAATGTCTACAATAGACACAGAGTAACAGACCGATGCATTGGTTTTAATGAGTTATCTGTTTTTTACGCAAATGGCATCCCATCACCATGTAGGATAGGTCGCTGATCAAAACAAGCTGTGGCCTACGAAAGCTCTAATTTTTTTCCACCTACATTTTTTAGTTGTCATCTCCTTCTGGATTAAACAAAGTGCCAAATTTTGAGTCCTCCCTGTGCAGTTTCACAGCATGCAACTCAGAAAATATTGACAATTTGAATGATCCATAATTATGCTAAAGTTATAGTACAAAAAAAAAAATGACAGGAGGTTAGGTGGGTTTGATTGATTTTTCATTAAGTAATCCTTTAGAAGAATCCTGCTTAGCATTAACTCAGGTCGCCTATATTGAACAGTTCAGATGTTTAAATTTAAGGAAATTAGTGGGAGAATTGCTTACATCTGCCCCCAAAGTAATAAAAAACATGCTACATAACCAACATGATAAATAACAGTCAAGCTTGCTGTGCTGTGTTTAAGACAAAAGTGAATGTGATCATATAACTGTGCAAATAATTCTTAGTGGCTGTCCTAAAATTCTTTGTTCGCCAAAGATAAGTTCTGCCAATTTGCATCGATAACACATCCTAAACTGTTTGGTTTATGACACCGTGAACTTGTCCGTGAGTAATCTTAACAGATCGAAACAACTCCTAAGAATTTTTTGCATCCTGACCCAGTTTAAAGAGATCTGAATATTATGGTTTATAACACTGGAGCACTGCAGTAGCATTTCTGACTGTAAGAACTGACAGTAGTTAAAAAGTAATACTGAACAGGTAAGAGGCAGAACACAGTACCTGCAGAGTCTCCAAAGATGTTGCCAGATAATGTGAGGTAGAGGATCACAAAAGCAGACAGACCCACGGAGTTGCCAGACACAGGGCATGGGGGTTGGTGGTTGTTGTATTTGTGAGTAAAGAAAAGAAAGACTGCAAGACTTTCACACTTCACCGAAATTAGTGTGACCTGTCTCCTTGGCATGCTCACGAGCTTCCTTTTGTCCCACCAAGCCTGTCTGACACACCGTGCAGCGCAAGGCAAAGCGGTTAACGTCTGTGAACTGCCGCTTGCGGCGAGCCTCGTCTGCCAGCTCGAGGGCCTGGGCCAGGATTACGTCGTCTGTGGTCGAGAAGATAGTCTGGGGCGGGGTGTCGGATCCGGGGATCTCTTTCTGTAGCGGGTCGTAGTGGATGCCATCATAGATCAGCAACACGCGTTTGTGGTAGCCAGCATCCTCCCCAAATCTGTCTACTCGCACTGTCTGAGTATCCACTACGCAGATCTCACATTGGTAAAACTTAGACAAGATGGATACCTCGATGGCTCCTCCCCAGGTGTCATCACGTCTTATCCAGGCGCAGTACTCCTCATTGGTTTTCCCCAGCACCGCTTCTGAGTAAGCTGCAGGGTCACTCGAGACTATCTGGGCAATGAGACCTCGCATTTCAGGGGCACAGGCGGGGTCGTACACGCCGCCTTCCACCACATAATAAACACTGGTGAAGAGGCAGGAGTTGTCAGCTGGGACCACTCGGCGTGCCAGCACAGGTGAAATTTCGAGGTTAGGTCCTTTCGTCACAGCGGGACGATCCTGAGGCTTTGGCTTGTTTTTTTCCTCCTCAACAATGAGTGTGTCTCCTGTAGAAGACGACACACCAATGACAACAACTTTTCATCTTGGTCAGACTTTGGTTTGGAAAGGGAAGAGGAAAAACATTACCTTCTGTATATCAGTCTGAATGGTAACTGATTATTTTACACAGATGTCCCTAAAATGTCTCGTGCATGCAAATACATTAAAGAGTCAGTAACTCAAAAACTTCTGCTTCTAATATTTGTGACCACATCCCAAAGCACCACAGGTGGGCTGAATTCAAACACACTACGAAACTTTTCTTTTATTATAAGCAATAAAAACTCGAAATTATAAAGACTGCCTATTCTAAAACCATACTTAAATTTTTTTACCTGTCATTTAAAGGATATAAATACTAGAGCCTGGGTGTCAAACGTGCGGCCTCCATACGATACAATTATATCCGGCCCTCGAGATAATTTCATATGTCAACTATTAAAGGCCCGTGGGAGCCAAATCTTCAACCCTGCTGAGAATGCATGCATTTTTCTTCATCATGTAGAAAAACATTTAAATATGTAACTTCTTTACACTGACAGAAAGGAGCAGTTTCACTGGTCTGGCCTGTTTAAGATCAAAGTGGGCCGCGATGTAAAATGAGTTTGACCCCTCTGCACTACAGCATGTAATTAAACATTTCCAAAAAATAAAGATGAATTTGGTTTCTGCACATGTTGTGGATGCCTGCTAGCAAACCTGATTTGATGGGGTAGTCCTTGAGGTGAGCGTCTCCGTTCCGAAGATCAAGGCTGGAGGGTGGGTATCCAACCATAATTTTCTGCACATCACAGGGGATACCAGTCAGCTCTTCCACCTTGCTCTTCAGCTCCTGCACGCAGGACTGATGAGTCAAGCCATGCATCAAGTGGCTCCCATTTTTGGTCTTACAGCGAAGCCGCAACATCCTGCCTGCAAAAACCATGTGATATCACATTAGTGCCACTGCAAGAACTTTGTTAATCTGCATTTGCTATATAAAGAGCGTTAGCTATATTCCACATTTATGTTAAAGATGAAGACCATTTTTAACATTTTGGTGTGCTTGACTGCTGCATGCGGTATTAAACCTGCGAGAAACAGGCATCCTGTCCAGGGTGTACCCTGCCTCTCGCCCTATGGTAGCTGGTACATTGAAATCTTCATCAAATAAATCATATCACTAATATATAAATACTTAAATCACAACACACGGCACTTCACTTTGCCCCATAAGGCAATTAGTTCTAGAATTATGTGATAAATTTGATCAAAGGCATGAATTTTGTTCAATATTCAGCCCATTTGTTTTATTTACTTGGTTGAGCTCTTCTTGAACTTTATCACTTAAGCAGATCTTTTTAACTTGTCACTGTTTATGTGGGAAGCAAAACAAGCTGATGCTTTAATGCCTTTAACTGTATTGCACATCTTCATTCAAATTGACAAGAAAAATACGAATTTTCACATATTTAGGCAAGTGGGACAATAAGGGTAGTTCAGGGTATCCCCTGAGCTAGCATTTTCTTTTACACATCTCGAAGAACTATTTTATTCTATTATCCTTTACCCTCATAAACATATGATGAGTTGATCAATGAGATTTGTTTTTTTTTAACATTACTCGTTTTCATGAGTAACCAGGCAGCAAGCTCAGGATATAGAACAGGTCATCCACCAGTTGGTGATTTGGATCCTTTGCCACTCCAGCCTGCATGCTCAAGTTTTCTTGGGCAAGATACTGACCCCCAAGTTCATCTCAGCATCATCTCCATCAGAGTATGAATGTGTGTGAATGACAATTTTCCCGATGGGGCTACAGGTGTGCCTTCAAATGTTGGCTCTTTGACTGATTTTATCATCGAAATTCTGCATTCATGCTGTCCGCCAATTTAAATGGCTAATGAGGAAGGCGCGTGTTTTGATTGTTGTGATTAACTGCACTGCAGCTGTAAGTTATATGAATTTGAAAACGTAAGATAATTTGCTGGACAATGCCACAGATTAGACGTTAGGATGTCGGATAACCTACATTGTGCTCGTAGTTACGTCATAATACTGCCAACTAAAAAGGCCACGCATAACAACTGAAGTGCTGATGAACAGCACTCTGGAGAGAGTAAAAACACCTGACAGCGACATTGCTTTGTTTTGGTTCCTTTGTTCTGGTAGTTAATACATCACTCAACAGCAACACAAACGCAGTGTAAAAAAAAAACAAAATATAAAAAGATTCCCATGTAAGCTAGAACAGTTTTTAAAATTTTAAGGAAGCCGTCTCCTATTATCCATCAAAAACAGTTGGGGTGTTAGCATGAATTACTATGAGACTGTATGAAAGGAGTACAATTCATTTCTGCTAGCTAACCGTACCGTGTACCATCTGCTAACGTTAGCATGCTAATCTGCTCGTTAACTTGGCCTTAAATGAACTGTTTTTCCAAGCATTTCGTTTAACCATCGAGGAAATCTGTTACTTCTTCACCGACAAGTCTAACGACGATAAGGAATACAAAATGATACGACAGCGAGGCTAATTATTTTGCTGTCTTACCGTCTTACTTCACTCCCTGCTCGCCACAGTGGGACTCGCGTATAGCACGTCAAAGCACGTGTAAATGACGCGATCACGCACAAAAGGCACAGTTTACGTACATCTGCCTGGCGTACGCTAGAGAAGACGTCCTTATTTCAAAAAACCCATTTTGTCCTTAAGCTTCTTCTCTGTATTGACATTTAATCAACAAGCATTTGATTTTAAACCCAGTGTAGCCTATGACAGCGCAGTGTCGCTTCTTACAGTTTGACTAAGATTAGATTTTGAACTGCTCATCTTCTTGGATTAAGGCTTAAGGGCTGTAGTTATTTTATCCTAATCCACAAGTGTACTGAGCCACTCCATTTTTCTTTATAATTTGCTAGGAAAAAATGTGAAATAGGTGCAGTGATTTATCGAAACGCGCAAACATACATGGAAGAGTATATAACACATTTTTGTTGTGTTTTATACTATGGTTTGTATAATTCCGATGAGCTTGAAAGTGAATATTTGGTATGTTCACCTTTATTCTTCAACGCAGTTTGAACTTGATGTAATTTCTTTAATTTCTACCACTGAGACCATTTCTGATGAGGCTACCGCTTCAGCGAACAGTAGATGCATCAAGTGAAGGGCGAGATACACCTCTCAGGTCCTGTGCCCGTCACTTCTTTTCTCATCTACTAGTTCAGTTTTCTCCAATTGCATTGCAAACAGTACTGAGATACGCCAAGTTTTTAGCTAATTGCTTTCTGGAAACCACCTTTTTGGTGCAAAAATACTACTTTGTGTGTGAAACTGACAGTTTTTGTAGATTTAGCTAAAGAAATGAGAACAAATTATGTGTTGTTACTAGCAGCCTGTCATAAAAAAGAGGCTAAACATAACGCTTGAAATGTTTTTTTGTTTTTTTTTGATAAACCTGATATATGTACACACAACAGTGGTTCATTCCTCAATTTATGTGTCTTTTTTTCTTGCTTAAATTATATAAGAAAATATAAGAAAAAAAAGGTTGACAAAAAATGGTTAGGTTAAAAAAAAGACTGGACTGAAAAGGAGTAAAAATCAGCCAGTGTCCAAAGAAAAGCTTTAAACGACCCTCAATAACTTGGAGAATGACTGCTCAAGACCACCTTAAACACAACTTACAAAATAAAAATAAACTCTGGGGCAGCTCAAGACATACTAAATATTAAAGTATTTATACTCAGAGAGCAAAAAGAAAATTATTGTATCGTGAGGCTAAAATCAGCCTTTGCAACTGATATCAGCCACTTTATATGTAACCTATAATACCCCTAACTGTATCCTGGATGCAGGCCTATGGATGTCTATTTCATTTATTTGCTTTAAAGGTTTATTTTAAACAAGATCATAAAAAGACATGACACATCTTGGGACAAATTTGGACGACACCTGTTGAAAGATGACATAAGCTGCAAAGTTTCATGTTTAATCCTTTCACTTCTGCAAAGCATAAAAAAAGCAAACTGCAAGCCACTTCAAAATGTACTTTTAATGTCTGCTTAAAAGGCACAGTAGGCAGATTTGAGCAGGATAACAGTTTAACAACAGACATTACAGAATCGTAAACTAAAAACGTCGATCTATTATATAAAATCTAAAATTTTTCAATGGAGGAAATAAAAATACATTTGCACAAAACAAATAAAACACATTCGCAGCCAGTATATTAACATGAACACAAATTGGAAATCAGCTTAAAGTTTGGCTGTTTAGTTTTACTACATAAAATCCTTCAGCAGAATATATATATAGGCTTGATGAAAAAAATAAAGAAACATTTAGGTTGTAGTGTTAAATGTGACTGATAACACCTGCTTAACAGATAAGGTACCTACTGCTGGTATATAGTGCTGGTAAATCCAGCAATTCAGTGTATTTTCACTGCTTTTAGAACAGACAGATGATCTAAATAAAGTACTTTTATTTTCTAGAGACCTTAACTAACACAATCTGTCAAATTAAGACATAAATTATGGCTTGGGAGCACATTTGACAAGATTCCCAACTATATATTGTTTATTTATAGCATATTAGTGTTGCATATGTGTAAAAAATATAACAGAATCTACTTTTTCTAATTGCAACTGTGTACATTGATTTCCATCATTGCAATAGATAACTTGTTTCTATTACATTCAGTGACACATGGAGGATCTATTTCTATCAATATACCTAAAGTTCAGTAAGGCATTGCAGCATTTATATTGAGTTTTTTGTCATTTCTGTGATATAGTATGTTGTGTGCGTTTACTGGTTTCTTTATGTGCACATGCAGAAGTATTTGTTACTAATAATAAGGCTTCCTGTTCAAAGCCTTGGCATGCAGAGAAGAGATGGAGGCCTTGAGATAACTAGAACTATGTTACCTCATGTAGAAGTGGCCCACTCTTCAAAAGAAACACTCGATTGACTCATGACTGGGTTCAGAAGTTGTCCACACTGTGGCAAGAGTAAAAGACGAAAGAAGATGTGATCTTCACTCAGAAGCGGACACAGCCACTAGATTCTTCTGAGCTGTCAAAGTCGCTTCCTTCGCACAGGGACTCCTTCAAGAAACGAAAAGAAAAAAAAAACATCACTGACATTCACAAGTCAGTTTTCTGCAGCAGCACATTCTCAACTAACAAGCAACTAACAGCGACCTAGCCCAGGAGTTTCACGTTGTGTTTCGATACAGCTCCATTAGTATGTTATCAACATCTAATTAAGGTTTAATTATAAAGTGCGTTTCTCAAGTATAATCTTATATACTTCACTTTCATGAAAGTTCAACAAACACCGCTGGATTTCTATGATATAATATCATCCTTTATTAAAATGAACTGCATCTATTAAAATACCAAAGAATCAGTAAGTGACAAAGTGTTTCTGATAAGGTCGCTGTGATGAAACAAAGCTGATATCAACTTTCACTGTGCAAAGGTAATGAAAGGTTAGAGAACCCAAAGACTGATAACAACAAAGAATAGAGCACTGCGGCAACATATACTGATATGGGTTACAATGAAATGAGTTGAAATATGGCAATCAAAGGTTGACAACAAGTTTCCAAAAATACTTACAGACAGCTGCCTCCGATCCGAGTCTGTAAAGACAGGGTTGGAGCAAGAGAAGGAAGGGAGAAAGAGAAAGACAGATAGAAATGTGGAGAGGGACTGAAGCACTACACCCACAATGCAAGGCCAACAAGTACACAACGCATACAAATATGAATATGCATTTTAAAATGTTTACACTTTCAGTCTTAAGTGGTTAATGTATTTGGGGGAATAAATTATCATTTTTAACGGAAAGGCAACATTTAACAGATTATTTTGGGGTTTTTATCAAACTGAATCACTTTGGGTTTTTTAACAGTTACGAGGTGATTAGGATGTGCGTCTCTCTCTCTCTCTCTGATGTTTGTGTGTCTTTTTCTTAACTCCACAAGGGGCTTTCCTTAGTAAAAAGTAGACATGCTGTTCTGCATATTCAAGCTGTCAACAGCCTGGCGGTGAGGCAGACGTCATGCAGCACAAACATATGACGGAAACAACATTTGAAGAAAGGAGCAATCCATTCAAGACCCAAAACATGCCCCGAGAGGAAAAGATAGATGGTGGGGTGGATTTCACGTACGCCGGTTGCAACACAGACACCAAATTATCAAGAGGGTCCAAAACTGAGGTGAGAAAATGCCAAACACATGATTACAACTGTGGTGGGACCAATTACGGGAAGACGGTGTGATTCAGAGGGGGATCCTTTAACTATCTCACTAACTTGGCTTTGCCGTTCCTCTGGCATCAGAGCGGATGGGGTGGGGGCAAGCGGTAGCCAGGGCTGGTTGCCTGCGCTGTAGAGCCTGGGCCGCTTGACCTGGTCATGACTGGACAAAGGAGTGTAACTATTCCGGCGATGTATGAGAGTAGAGTCCTTCGGGATTTTACCCTGGTAGAAAATGAAATACCGCAGGTGTTAAACAAAAAAGATCGTGAAACAAACAACACCAGGGGGCACCTGACGAGGAACAGCCAAAAAAAAAACAAAAATCGCTGCACTCGTTAAACTGATCCAAAGCTAAAGGTAAAAACACTGCTTCCACCCACATAAGATCAATCAACAGCAACAGTGCAGCCCTGATTGCACAGGACAAAAACCCCCACACGTGTTTCAACCAAGACCATAACAGAACACTGGACCGAACAGGTCAGATAAAACTGTCTTCGCAGAATATACTTAATCTCAATATGAGGACAGACAGTAGAGTAATGACAAACATTAATTAGATCAGCCAAACAAAAGAAGCATGCTCAGCAGTGGCTTCCTTCAAAGTAAAATATCCCTTAACATTCACAGGCTCACAGCTCAAGCCAAGCAGAGAAATTAAGGTTAAAGATAAAAAGGGTTTACAAGACAAGGATATAAGGAAAGGAGGCAAGGAAGCAAAGCCTCATATATACAAGTGATAAGGTGCGATTGTACCGAACGAACAGACACAACAAACAACAGCGCATTGATCTTAAAATTATATACTGAGATTCGGTGCCCATTTTAATGCGAGTAAACCTCAAGCATGTTTTACAATGATCAACTTTAAAGATTGAATGGAACAATGATGTTCTTGTACTTGTGCAGCTATGCGAGTTTCTTTTCCGCTCATTTCAGAGCAACTTACAAGAGGCCGGTCTCGGTGGGTGTTTACTGCCTCCACATTCAGATAAAACATTTCCACTTTACAGCCTACAAGATAAAAGATATTACGTTTAATTTATCTTCTCATGTTGCCTTATGTTGTTACAGTGTAACGATCATCAGGTAAATGCTTACCGTATGCAACAGGGGTGAGCTTGAGAATCGTGTGGAGTGGACATTTCATGTATGGAAGATCCTCTGTGAAATGAAATAAACGGCATACGATTCATTATTGTTTGCTTTTGTTATCTGTAGCATGTGTGAGTGTGTATGTTTGTCTTTATCTCACCTGCACCCTTGTCCAGGAAGTAAGCCAGGAGACAGCGCATCACAGCCTGATGGCAGATGACCAGCACATTGCCCTGTCTCTCTAATTCCATAATAACTGGCTCCAAGCGCTGAACCAGATCTTGGTAGGACTAATGAGCAACAAAAGATCATTCCAGGCTCAATTGCTAACACTTGAAAGGAAATTAACTTTCACAGCGTGAACGACACGGGTAGAGAAAGAAAGTTAAAAGTTAAAACTACTGTTGCAGTGGCTGCTGATCAGAGACTTTATTGAGAGGAGTAGTTCAGGTTACCTCTCCTCCTGGGTAGCGATAATGATATTTGTCCTGATCCCTCAATGCAAACTCCTCTGGGAATGTTTCCTGGATCATCTCGTAGGTCATCTCCTCGCAAACTCCCTGGAAAAGAAAAACAAATCATTTATCCTCACGCCACAGCCCAAGATGAAAAGAAATGTTTCAGCTCAGGACAAGTTTCAAATCTCAAAAAACTATAATTGAAGAATTTCCCTTGATAAAATATATAAATGTCTCCAAAGAGCTAAGCCAGTTTCAAATATAAAAAGCCCCAGGAACCATAAGGTGACCTTCGAGGTTAAAGATCAGGTCGTGTTAGTGAAAAACGGCGACCGAGTTCATCCTCAGAAAACAGTCATCATTTAATTCTTTGATTTCATACTGTGAATAAATAATCACTGTTATTTCATGTGACCTAGATCTTTTCAAAGGGTTTTAACCCTTTTTATTCTCTTTCGGGTGCTTCTTCGAGATTGAATGTGATCAAAAGAGCTTTTGGCTTTGGCTCTTACCTCTATGCAAACATATTTTACAACAGTCGTAGAAATAACAGCATAAAATTTCTATTATTACAAACCAGATACAGAGCTGTAATAATTTCTATAGCTGTGGAAGGTACTGACAGCATCAATCTCATTGAGGATTTTCCACTGTTCGTAAGGCACGCCAAGCTCTTCCGCTGTCTGGATCGTCCTTCTCAGTTGGCTCGTCCACACCTTCAAATCTGACAGCTTGTGTTCATCAATGAAATCACGCAGAGCGTGGGCGAACTGGGATGTGAGAGAAAGGGAGAGGCTTCAATTTATCCCTCATTAAGGGCATTTCTTGCTTTATTAGACACATGTCTACCCGTGAGAGTGAGGAAAATAGGAAATGGAGAGGATTAAATCCAATAAAGGTCACAACTATGGAGTGCATGATATCGCAGTTTAAGAAGAGCTTATACCAATAGCTATCTTCTCTTCAGAAACTGGCTTGACAGTTCATTAAACGAGCATTAAAAGAGAGACCGTGCAAAAAACCTACCTGTTTCCCACGAGGGGAAAGTTCAGAATCTCCTCCGATGCGTCCTTCAACATTGTGTTTGCTCTCTCCGTGCCGACACAGGTAGATGGAGTGAGAGTGCACGTGGATGTTCATGAGATAGTAGACAATCTTGCTCTGGATGTAGTCCTGCACCCGGTTCACCAGAAAACGTTGGCCCACGTTTATAACCTTGATAAAAGAAAGGTCCCTGCAGATGTCGATGAAACACGGAGGTGATTTACTGTCGCCATCTAGTGTTTATTTACTAATTTGCAAGGTCTAATTCTGCCAATACAACAACTATACTATTTGGAAGGATAATTTGGGGGAACAAAAAAATGCATAAGATTAAAATAATGAAAAAGGAGTTCATACTTGTCATAGTCATCAGGATCTAAAGGTTGGTAAGTGACCTTGTAGCACTCGATTCGCTTCAGGAAGTCATCCATAACTCTCTCTCTGTGTCTCTCAGGGTAGTCTGGACTCGAAACCTTCACTTCCTATTACGGTTAACACGTTTAAACAATATGAGCATCCAGTTTAGTTCTTACATAACGCTGCAGATGGTGTGAATATTAATAGGTAATGGAGTTTGACCCAGACAAAGTCACAGTCAAAGGTTAAATTCATTTAGGTGAGATCATACCAGGATATTAGCAGCAATGACTTCGGGGTCATCACACACCGACTCCACAAAGAACACCTGTCAGAAAGATGGAAACTCAGAGTCAGCTTACACTAAAAACTGAAACTGACAATCCATTTTTTTATAAAGATTTTACATTAAGACAACCTGGACAAGAACTTCAGCAACTACGTGGTAATTAGCATAAAAAAAACACGACACATAGGTTATGAATTAGTGAGCTTTGCAGATGCAGAAAGGCAGATTTAGTTCACTGAGCTAGACTTGTTCCAGTCTTAAACAGACTGGTAGAACTGGTAGCTTCAAAACTATAGAAATGAGAGGGAGAGCGATCCCGGATAGCTTAATTTTCCCAAATGATGAGCTGTTCAGTTAATTGCACCCTGCAAAGTTTTGAAAGCCTCACTGTTTAAATTCTGTGAATTTTTGACATCTAATAATAAATGTGGGAAATTGACATTCACAATTCATTCACATTATTCTAAAAAAGGTTGTAGGTGTGCTTTTTGTAGTTTGTTGAACCTCTTTCTTTATTTTTTACTCTCAATCATATTTCCAGCGTGTCGCCAACTAATCCAATTAGTTGCAAATGTTTCTCCAGCTGTTTCTTAAAGCTTAGTTTTTCAGTCTTTTGTTGCCTAATCACAACATTTTTGAGATGTGTTGCTCCCATCAAATTCAAAATGAGCTTATATTTTCTGTAAAAGAATACATGTTTAAATGTTTGATATGTTTTGCAAGTGATTGCATTCGGTTTTTAATTTAACTCCACTTTTTCAGAATTGGGGTTGTGCATTAAAAATCTTTTCAGTTAAAGTTTAAATTAAGCTCATGTAACCTTTGAGTGATGAACAGCACATGTACTGAACAGAAACCCACAAGGATTAATTTAAAGATGCTGATTCAACAGGATCTTGGGAAATAAAGGTCATTTCAATAATGCTGTTTGGTAATTACCCCCCATGGCCATCGCGCTGTTCAGCAAAATGTGATAAATGTGAGGAATTTTCCATGGCTCCAGTTAATCTGCACAATACACTTAAAAAAAAAGTCCCTACAGGAATATAAATGTGTAAAAATAGCATATCATTTCACCTTAAAAGCATTCTCCTTCACAAAATCTTGAATAAGGTCTCGTCGTTCTCTCGTTGTGTTTGTTGCATCAAAAACCTGAAAAAAAAAAGGGCAAAAACAAAGACAATATTCATCTGCGCTCTGTGACATGTTTGTAGGACAGGGTAGGATTAAGACTATCCTAATGCCAGATGTGTTTCTGTTCTGGGTATTTAAAGGAAAGGAGCCAACATCGAGACGCCATGTCAACAGAGAAGCATGCTCATAAAGACTGAGAGACGACTCACTGCAATCTGACCTCCCTCCTCTGTCAAGTACGCCTTCACATCTTGCAGCGCTACCAGAGCACATTGCCTGCAGCACAGAAAGCAAACATACCAGCAGATTTAACAGATGTACTGAAATCCACCATAGTCAAAGCTTACATTCTAGTGTCAGTGTCATAAATCTGAAAATGTTACGGTAATAAGTTAAGTTTTGGTTAAGTTTCTTCTGTGCATCAAATAGAACAGTAACCTGAAGAAAAAAAAAACAAGACATGAAAAACACCCACTTTTAAAATCACAAAAAAATGTTTCCCATCTCTAAGCAGTAAGGTTTAGTCACTGACCCAGTTCAATTTTCATGTGCAAAAGATATGAGGTACACAATAGTAAGTTTCTCCAATAAAATATAGAGTTTAATTTTTTGAATGCTGACAAAAAAAACAATAAAAAAGCAATGTATCTTTTCTCAAAAAATATGATTTGGGGGTGGATTTAATCTGTTTCGATTGTTGAAAGGCACAAAACAAAACAGCACAGATTACCATAAATGATTTTTAAAAATACATTTGTTGGTGTTCTTGTTGAGCGTTAAATGAGAATGTTTGTCATTTAGACAGAGCTTCCACTCTTGTCACCTTTAGAGGTGAAGCTAAGAGACTGCTGTTGGTAGCTTTAAACACTATACTACAAAAATAACAATAATTATTATAATTATAAAATTTATCTAAACAATAATAGTAATAATAACAATAGGCAAAATAATATGAAATAATAAGATTTGCAAATTAGAATTAGCATGAATCAGGAGGATAATCGTTTTAATGGGGTATTTAAACAGCACACATATCTGAATTCTTTGCCTCACAGCAAGAAAGTCCTGTGTTAAAATCCACAAATTAAAATCTGGCCTTTACTCAGGATGCTCCAACTTCCTCCCACAGTCCAAAGACATGCCTCTTAGGTTAATCTGTGATTGTAGATTGATTTTAGGTCTGGATGTGAGCCTGAAGGGTTGTCTGTATTTCCATATTAGCAATGTAACAGACTGGTATCCAGCACAGAATAGCAGGATAAGCAGTTAAGAAAACGATGAGTGGATATGTGGATGAATGGCAAAAAAATGGCACCAAAAGAGAAAGTTCTTCTAAAATCGAGATGTTTCTTTGTTTTGATTTAAAGAAAGGTTATTCCCAGAGGGAACAGTGACAGGAAAAAAAAAGTACATTTCCTTAACTGAAAAGTGCAAAGGTTTTGAGGTGCTTTGGTTGCTGCAATACGAGATTTTTGTTTGGAAGACAGAGATCTTAAACAATGAAAGCTGTTCTTCTTGATTGCTACTTGATTGGAGTGAGCTTCTTTTTTTTACAGCAGGACAATGACCCAAAGCTCCAAACTATGGAAGAGCTATTCCTAGAAGAAGCAGTGTGCTGGCAATCTGTGTGTAATAGAGTGGACAGAACATTCAAAGGATCTTAACTCTTTTGAGCTGTTGTGGGAACAATCTGACTGTGCAGTGCAAACATTTATTTAACTAGTGGGGGGAAATTCAGGAAGCTTGGGGTGAAATTTCTTCCGATTAACTAACAGCTTTAATACAAAAGGTCTGCAAACCTGTGATTACTGCCAATGGATGAGGAAAAGTCTGAAGGACAAATTTATTAGTTCAAGTTCAGTATTTTAAAGCTTTATTTCTAAACTTGCCAACACACGAAACGGCTGAGCTCCAGTTTTCAGTTAACTTATAAGAAAAAGATACATTTCACATGGAACTATTCCTTTAAACCCGCCTTGCTGATACTTTTTGATAACAAACACAAAAACCCAGAAATAAGTACAGCTTATGTTTGACCCAGGCTGGATGTCCGTGCAGGTCCACAGAGGGCTTGTGCCAGCTTCAGAGTGACAGCGGCAGCTTGTTTAATAACTAGGTCAAAGTCAGTACCAGGATGCTGTCAAGAGCCCGTCACATTTTCATGACAGCCATGCATAACACAGCCCATTTCAATTACTACCACCAGATTAGACCAGGAGGAAAAAAAGGCATTTTTTTAATTCTTCCTATTGAAGCACTGATTTACAGTCACTAATCACAACCATTTGTAGGGCACACTTTGCTGCTTGTGTGTATGTGTATATCAGTTTAGGCTGACTCTAGCTAAATACTGACTTCCGGCCAAAAAAACAGCTTAGTCACTGATGCAGCAGGGAAATCTGCAAAATATGAAACCGACTAAGGCTGAATGCAAGAAATGTGACACAGGCAGTGAGGATATGACAGATTTCTGACTGCTAGATAAAAAGCAATGTACAAAGTAAAAATTGTGGGCACGTGTGTAAAAGTGAACCTTACTTTCTTATTTTCATGGCTTCTTCGTTGTCGTGGCGGAAGAAATCATAGGACTTATAAGCTCTGACAGCCTCTCTGCGGTACACGCCCAAGTTAAACACTGAAAAATGAACAAAGGATGTTATCAATTTGCCCTGGCTGTGCTGTCGCCTCCCATTTTGGAAATTACTTGGATACACTTATGTTCTAGTGAACAACTAAAAACCACAAGAATTTAAGTGGCTAAATTTAGTTTCTCGTTGTGGGATCGTTTTAGAGAATATATAATGCATGCCTCTGTGCTGGAGAAGTGATAACATCTATGCTGTTTTTCATGATCATTACTGGATTTAGAGCGGCTTTCCCACATTAACTATCCTGATATAACTTATACAAAGAAGTAGAAGACAATACAAAGAAAGATTGAAAGTATATGAAAGTTTAATAAAAACACCCTATGAAATGTTTTAAATTTGCAGTTTGCATAAACTGAAACATAATGAGAATGAAATGTCACATTATGTTCTACCTTTGGTTGGGACTCCTATCCAATTGAGGTAACGTGTGAGTTTCTTGGAGATGTAGGTCTTTCCTCTAGCGGGCAATCCGATCATCACAATCACCGTTGGAGAGTTTGTCATGTAAGAAGCCCATGCTGCACAGGAAAGAGATGCACAATACTGAAAGTCACAGTGATATGTAAATCATATCTTGCCCATAACTGGCATTGCAATAGAGAAAAACACATTTTAAACAGGCATGCTAATGTTGCACATTTGGTGTGTCTCAGAGAGTCAGGTGTATTTCCCCCCAAACTGGAGAAAAGCCGGTCTTATATAACTAGGTCATGTGTATACACAAAAAATAAAAAGTCTCTGTGGCGGGTTCAGAGATGTCATCTGAAGAAATTAGAAGGAGAAACATCCTGGGAGAGGGAAGTAATTTTCTTAAGAACAGCAGAAACCACAGAAGGTTTCAAAGTATTTTTATCACTGGTCATGATTTATATCTTTTTTCTTTTTGTTGCCACTCCAGAGAGATCCACTCCCTGGTAGGCTGGAGATGAAATGAAGCAGCTTTCCTCTCACTGAGGTGATTCTGATTTGGTCAGAGCAAACAAAACAAGGTTTTATGTTACAAGTGCACCTGCGTGCTCTATAAGCAGCGATGCACGACTTAAAATCTAATTGGAGTTTACTTACAGCATTTTTTCTCGTTGACTCTAAGGTCTGCTTTCTTGGCTTCTGTGGAGTTTGCAGAGCCATTGTCTCTCTGAGTGCTTGACATGTTGGAATCAGCTCTCTCTCTCTCAGAGGGACACAGTCCAAGTTGGTCTGAAACGTGCATGCGAAGGATTAGCCTCAGACACAAGAGAACCAGAGCTTTGTGTGCAAGCTTTTCCTATCGACGTATTACGGATATGGCTTAATGCATTCCAGGCAACATGGACTGCAGAGCAAGCGGCAGAGAAGCTGTGAATAAAGATGTGAAGTGCTGCCACATCATCTGTGCACAGGAAAAAAAACATTTGGCTTAAAAGCACTATATTTACAAAGCCGCACATGAGCGATGCATGCCGTGGTTTCCTCTCTCACTCACTAGGGGTGGCCGAGTTCACTCTGACATCATTTATACCACAATCCACACAAGACGAACATAGAACAGTCAGTTTTTACCTGCTAGGGAGGTAAATAAGAAGATCCCTGCAATTCGGAACCACCTCTGAAATACGCAGTCATGCACCGCAGGGCCGGGGATCTCGTGATCTGCCGGACACAAAGTTTGCGTCCGCCAGTGCGGTTGGAGGAGCCAGTCTGGTCGGCCTGTCCTTGGTGCTGAAATGCCCCCTCAGCCGGCTGGTATCTTTCCAACCTGGAGGTGCGTGCCGACGTTCCTCTACCGTAACGTTTAGAATAGATCTACGTCAGCCTACGCTAAAGCACACCCCCCCTAACTATAAGGGCTCTGCAGAGGATCAGGCGCAAGAGCAGTGGGGAAAAAAAGCGCTTCACAAAGATTGAACGGTGAAATTCCTTTTATTTGTTCACCTTAAACGAACATTTTATTTTATTTTACAATAAGCACAACTAGCTTCTTTGCATAGTTATTTCATTCAGCATTACCTCATCATAAAATGCAGAGTGGTCAAAAGACAATGGTTTAACATAACAAGCCCTAAAATCCCCAAATAAATAAAACCAACCCAGAATCACAGTGTTCCCTTAAATAATACAAAAGGCTAAAATAAAAGTTGAGTCCTAGAAAAAAAGAATTATACATCTGGCCATCTATTTTTTTTTACTTATTGGTACACTTATTTTTACTTTATTTAAAAGAAAGCTCAGTGAATAAGACTAAGCAACATTTACACATTATCTGATCATTCACATGCCCACATATATGTACAAGAAACATGTGTAAATCTGTCACAGGGGCCTGGAAAGAGCTCAGACCTCAGCTTGCTGCTATTTTTAACCATTTAGAGAACATTCAGAAGTCAGAGGTGAGGCACTGAGTTTGTGGCAACGCTGATGGAAAATGTGATGCCAGATCAGCTGAGCAGCTAGCGTAAGTGGCGTGTGAGAGATTTTCAGAGCAACTCAGGCTTGTGACGGACTGATGAAGCTCAGTTGGAAGGCACAGATAACAAGAGTTTAGTGTCAGTAGGTTTGCACACTTTTCGTCGATGAGAAGATGTTCGCAGTCTCCAGTGTCCGACTGTTAGTGGGGGTTGTAGTTTTCACCTTTAAGGCTTGATTTTCCACAGCTGAAAATTAAGCATAAAAGAAACAAATATTTTAAAAAGAAAAGGTTAACCATCTTACCGTGTGAATAGAAAGCATTTAAAAGACATTTTAAATCTTTATACAAAAGCCATGCACATGAGTATCTCAGAGACAGAAGAAAGTCGTTGTGTAGGGTTTGGGGCTACAACAGAAAAAGCACAGTCCCCATTTGTCTTAATCATGGTCTGTGGAACCAGTAGCAGGCACAGGCAAAATAAGGGGTTAGGAGATTTAAAGTGGAGCCACACCATGCAGTATTTTAAAAGCAACCAATAAATCTGATTGTTTGCATTTTGCACCAACTCACTTAGTCATGCATCCAAGGAGTTGTAAAATAAGTAAATGAGGTTGTAAATAAGAGGTTCAGTTTTTTTGTTCAGCTAATTGGTGGATAAATATACTGTATGTAGAGGACTGGCTCTTTAAATTTTTGTAACATTTGCTTTCTTTTCTGTGTAATCACACAATTAATTGGATTAGTAGATAAGTAACTCTAAAGAAGGCGACAGACCGAAACAAGTTGGTCAAGTAATAAAGTTGCTAGCTAAAGAGGTCATAGCTCCAGTGTTGCTGGAGCTTTGACCTCTTTAGACTTTTGTTGTACCAGAAACTCTTTATTTTGTTTTCAAAGAGGCCTATTTACTCTGTATGCATTTATAAAACACACTTAAGTAGTATAACATGGATTAATACCAGTATCATGTTTCTATATTAAGAAATGAGCTAGACATGTCAGGATAACTGCTTTGTTTAGCTTGGAATAGCATTGCATAAACACAATATCACACTTTTCTACAGTTCTAAAGAGAACACATTAACATAAGGTTTCACAATTGTGTAATTAACACATAAATGTGAATTTACAGTAGTTAATGCACACCATATGCTCTAGCTACATACGTATCAAACAAGTATTAAGTGTGGCATAGGTTTGTTAATACAGCGGTCTCCAAGCAGCCAAATAAATATATATTTCTCATGTGGTCAAGCTACTCATTTAAGCACTCCTGGGGGGGTGTCACTGTGCGGCCTTTGCTAGCCACTTAATTGTACTTTTTAGTTCATGTTTTTTTCCTCTTATCATTCACATGCTAAATATTTTGAAATCCCAATATGCACATTTCCAGCTTGTCTGCCAGATGGCTTCAACCAAAGCAAGGTTTCTAGGTCTACCTCTGTAGGCTACTAACAGCTCCAACAGCTAGAGGGCAACATGCAGCTGTACTGGAACTAAATGTACAACCTGTACATTTAGTTGCTCCTCTGGTGATTTATTATAGCAAATATTTACAGTTAGAGGCATTATATTGCATTTTAAATACAGACATTTTTCGAATGGTTTAAATTAGAGTAGTTGAGGCTAATATGAGCAACAAAAAATCAAGTCACACTGATAATTATTTTTTTTTCTTGTTACACTGTCTGACTGATTAAAAAAAACAGAGCCCAAAGTGATCAATGAAGTGCACCATAAATCGATTTTTTTTATGCATATTTTTAACATTTGTCATTATAACTTGACTCACTCTGATGTTGAAGCCAAGCAGGTCACTGACCACAGCAGACACAGCAGAGAGAATGACAACTTTGGTGATGTTATAGATCAGAGGGTTCACTGTGAGACCCAGCAGTCTGAACGGAGTATCGAGCTCCTGGAAGATGTAAGGAGGAAGAAAATGTTATGTAAGATTCATGACATGGGTACCCATAACCCGAAGCTAAAAACGATCAAAGCCAGAATTTATTAAGGATGAAAAACCACTGACAAAGGGGACGCCGCTTGGCCTTCATGAAAAATATAACAATTACTTATTGCAATACAACCAAATTTATAGCATATCCTTCAGCACAAACTTATTAGGGCTGTCTTGAGGAGATCAGTAGTGAGGAAGAAAGAGTGATTAAGCTGATGGATGTTAGAGAGTGCCAACAAAGACATGACAGGAACAGAGGGAAGAAAAATCTCCAGCTGGACTCATACTGCAAAGTTATATAATTATAATTTTATTTTCTCCATAGACTAGATAAGATATCACCAAACCTTCACTGGGAACTGAATTTAGTTTCAGTGAAAATGTGGGCTTACCTTCATTAGTTTTGTAGCTAGCTTCAAAACATTATTCACAATACTGAGTTCTTCTTTCTTATTGGGCTTTTTCTCCATCCTGAGATACAAATTGATCTGGAAACAAAAACAGTTTTACACCATGTTAATGTACATTGAAGGCCAAGTGATGTATTTAAACCTACATTAAATCAATGCATTAATCAGCCAGAGGAATAGGGAGCTTTACCTGCTCAGTGAGCAGCACAGAAGAGTTACTATACTTGGAGTTGGTCTCTGAACCCAGCGTGGCAAGCCTTAACAGAAAGAGGACGAGGGAAGCGCACCACACCATGAGCTCCCAGTTTATTAGAGACTCTAGGAATGTCTTGTGGCTTTGCAGAAGCTGAAAAAAGAAAGCAACACTGCTTACATTTATTGACCCCTGCTTTGTTGTGAAAATTCGATTTCTTTGCAGCTAACAGAGCATATGAACTACTTTCCATCTTAGCTTCATGGCTTAGCATCAGCAGGGTAATATGACTAAATGGATGTATGTTTTCAGGATGTCTCCTTGCTATTTGATCTCCGTGCAAGTCTCGCAGTATTTGCACAACATTATCAAATCCGCGTTCTCCAAACAAAGTAATTCTGCTCCAGCCCATACGACTGACCTGAGCACAAATGATGAATGAAATGGAAAGTGCTAAAAGGAAAATAGTGGAGACAATGACGTCAACGGAGCGCTGCGGTCCTCGTCTCTGCAAAGCACAAACAAAAAAGTGACACACCGTTAAAAAGACAAGTCTACACCGAGCAAAACGCCAAAATAAAATGAGATTGGAAGTGTTAAGGCGGGAAAACACAAACCCGGAGAAAAGATCGTAGCGACAACCACATCTTTATATTCTGAACTTTCTTCAGCCTGAAATGGGGAATCTCAGATTTCTTGGCTTTGCGAGCTGAAGTTAGGTGGCTGAAGAACTTGGCAAATAAAAGTCTCTGTTGGACAGACATAAAAAAAACAAAACAAACAAAAAAAACTATGACGCACTGCAGCAGAGCTAAATATGATCAAGTTTGGGATGCAGCACTAAAAACATATTCTTGTAAAAACATAACTTAAATCATAAATGGTGACGAGGTAGCAGACAGAATGGCTCAAACAATTAAAAGTACATTAAGCATAAACAATTATTTTGTCCAGTCAACAGTAAAAACAAACAAACAACCAAACCTAAAAATTAGTAAACTTTCACATTTTGAGAACCTGGGACCAGTAAGTACTTTGCGAATCACCCATCACCTGTTTGTACGTCCTCTCAGCCACGCACATCATGAAGAAGAACAGCCCTGTGAGGCAGATTCTTTGCACTGTCGTGATGAAGAAAAAGGCACAAGCTTGCGTATTTAATGGCCCCACCGCTATTTCTATCAGCTCTGACAGAGGCAGGGAGCTGAGGCCCGACATGTCCAGACGCTGAGCCAAGCGGAAGGCAAAGGGCAGCAGTGCCAGTGTGGCAGTGATGAGCCCGCCGAGCACAAGATAGCCCACTCCCTGCTCCACTAACTTCACCTGGTAATGGCAAACACAAGAAAGAAGGTGTTTAAGACCAGAGACATGTGCTGGATTATTTTTATGCAATGAAAGCTACAGTATTTCTTGGACTCTCTTGACAACATAATTTACACGTTTACCTCAGATTCTGAGTATTTCTTATGTTATCTGTGTATTTTCAGTTTGCCACATTTGACATCTAGATGTTCATAAGAGTCAGAATAACAAATTCTGGCACTGTAACAAGGTAGAATTTGGCCCTTCATTTTTGTCTGGCACTTTATTTTTTGCTCTATCTGTAGAATTTGAGATAATTTTAAGGTGGTATTGCGCCACTACAGATCTGACCGTAACTGTACTTACTGCATTTCAAAACCTATTAGCAAATTGTTTGTTTTCAAGTGTGCTAGACCGGCGGTTTATAATATAAAGAGGAAAATGTGTACCCGTGTGAGGATGATCCCACTGATCTCCAATACTGACATTTCTG
>VUQR01011620.1:0-12865 GCA_015108515.1 Hemichromis elongatus
ACAGGTATGATTCAATGCAGAGAGGTCTGTTAGCACATAGTGAGTGAGAAAGGTGGCTGAAGAAGAAATACTCAATGCATCATGGGAATCCCCCGGCAGCCTCTGTCTATTGCAGCATAACTAAAGGAGGGTTCAGAGTCACCTGATACAGCTCTAACTATATAATTTAACAAAATGGAAAGTTTGAAGCCTAATCTTAAAAGTAAAGATAGTGTCTGTCTCCCAAATCCAAACTAGAAGCTGGTTCCATAGAAGAGGGGCCTGAAAACCAAAGGCTCTCCCTCCCATTCTACTTTTAAATACTCTAGGAACAACAAGTAAGCCTGCAGTGTGAGAGTGAAGTGCTCTAATAGGGTGATGTGGTACTACAAGGTCATTAAGATAATATGGGGCCTGATTATTTAAGATCTAGTATACTGCTACCAATATTGATACTTTTTAATAATTAAGGTGAATTCATCATTAATTTGCTAAATTTGAATGAATTTTCATGACCTTTAAGTGTTTTTCCCTTCTTGATTATTAATTAGTTAATACCCAGGACATCAATAATAAAATGATTAAGTCTGTAGCACATCTACTTGTAGTTTAAATATAGTAATTGTACAGAACATGTTTCAGCTCCGTGCTGTGAAACTTGAAAGCAGCATCACTTACACAGACAGCCAGGTTGCTGCTTTGATGAAACTCCAGCAGTACATATGAGAGTGAAACAAAAACTATATAGTCCACTTCTCATTTTAAGACATTATGTGTAGTAGAACCAATTCAAGAACTGTCTTACCTCCTTTGTGTGTTTAAATGTTATATTTAGCCCAATCTTGCACCCAGTCCTGTTGTCTCTGCTTGACCACTGTTGGCTAAGATTCGAAGATTATATTTTCTGATAAGTGATGTCCATACATTATTTGTCCAAACCCTTTATCACATGAGATTGCTGTTTGTTTATTATAATAGTGCATTAAAAGTATGCTTATTATAATTACTGGGACAAGGAAGTAGGGAGGACCATTGTTGTCTAATGACTGTTCCGCAAAATTAACTTGCATGTGAGAATATTGGCTATTTTCTACAGTCATTCTGTTTTACATGGTCATAATCTGATTTTTATAGGTTAATGACAGGAATTAAAGTGGAATTGAGCAGACAGGGGACTCTTACACCTGATTCAGTGCTGCAGTAGAAAAATGAGAAATATGTCACAGAATAATTTGCAATATAGCTTTCTTTGTGTAGAAGCTGTCACTTTGACGTTTATTGTTCTTTGTGGATTACATTTCCTATAATACAATACAAATGAAGCTATTATCAAAAGTCGAAAAGTGGAAATGACACTAAAGAGTATCAATACATTCAAATGGTGGCTGCTACCCATGAACAGATCTGTGTGTCCTGCACCAGTCCAGCATAGTGCATTACTGTCAACTGTACAACATTACAACTAACTACCCAGTTAGGCTTTCATTTACTGTCCAGTATAACTTGTGAAAAACATAAAATTATCAAAAAGGTTTTTGGAAGCAAATAACTTTATCAACTCATTGTTCACTATGATTCAAAGACATGACCAGAATTAGAGTGCTATATGTTAACTTTAAAAATAGTCACTAATTATCATGGTCCAGGTGAGTGGCAGTATTTTCCGCTCCTCCTCTCCACTCTCTCTCAGGAGCCACACCTGATGCTGATTAATGCAGCAGCATTTACGTCATCTACCTACAGTTAGTACCAACACGGTCGCTGCACTTACCTGCTGCCATCTCCACCACGGCTCTGGTGCAACTCAGGATTTGACACACACGGAGCTTCTCTTACTGACCCCCCTCTCTTGCATGCCTCTCCCTGCTGACAAGTAAGCCACCAACAGACTCTCATTGGAATCATCATCATGGATTCTCACTGAATGTTATTGTCTAATAATCACAAGTGTGAGCCTAGACAGAATTTTGGATAACAGACGATGCTAGGGATAGGGTGATTGAGCTAGAGAGCTAGAGAGATTGAAGTTTGTGGATATTGTCATCCTTTTTAGCTATTCTTTCTTCGGTGTTTAGAAAACCTCAAACTCAAACCCCAAATTGGACTGTTAGGCAATAACTTTAAGGTTATGACCATGAATGAATATTGCTGTTTCTTAGATGCAGCAGGTCTGGTCATTTTAAATTTCTACCTTCTCCCATAAGTTCTTTGTGAATCTCGCAACCTATAGATGTTTTTTTTCTTGTTCAGAAAAGATAATTTAAAGGAAATTGATTTGCAGTTGAATGAAATTAATTTGAATGCCCAATTACACAATGGGAGCCCCCCTAAAAAAAAGAATAATTTTTGAGTGATGAAACTCAGATCTCAGTGCAAAATCCCAGCTATAGTTTCTAATGACTAACAACATATTTGCTGGTTTAACTGAAGACAATTGACTTTCTGCTGTCAAATTAGATTATGTAACTGTTAGAATGGCAGTACAGGTAAAGGCTATACACAGACTTTTAAAAATGAACCAGCTCTTGCACTCTTAGTGCAAGAGTGTAAAGAGCACCTGCTGTCTGACCTGATGCCTGCTACCAACAGATGACGTGGACGAAACTGTGTGACTGAAGGGCTCTCAAAAAAACACAGAGACTCCATAAGAAAGGAGAGACTGTCTGAGACTTCTGTTCTTGACAGGCCTTTTATTCAGCAGCATCTGCTCTATCCCTTCTGTCTGTTTCCAGCCAGATTCAGTTGGCTGGCAAGAAAACAAACCCTTCCATTATGGTTTAGTCAATAAATGTGTTCAAATGGCAACGACTTGATTTGAGTACTGTGACTTTGTAGGGTAGAATAAATGGTGTTTTATCTTACTGCAGAAGCTTAGGGAATATCAGGAAGCAGACAGGCTAAATTTTAAGGGGTTAGTTTATAGGAAGCAAAAAAATGTATAACTAGTAATTTTTGGAAGAAAAGGTCATTGTGTCAGTTGGATGCCAACAGGAGCTCACGGGATAAGTGAAGAACTATCAGAAGCTAAGAATTGCCTTCTGAAAGTTACAGGAAATCTGGCCAATATAATGTAGGTACACTCCCCAAGAGATAGGCATTATAAAAAAAAAATATTTATTAATAAAAAATAGGCAGAAAAGAGGCAGCTAAAAGGGTGCTGGATGGTCTTTAAAAACAAGGGTTAAAAACACAACAATTCATTAGATTGTTTTCAAGAGTAGAATTACCAAAATTATTTCAAAGGTTAACCTACACAAAGAGATTGCTATTTTTAAAGTGCAGATATTTTAAACATATCCTGTTTATACAGTTATAACAGGAGCTTCTATGGTGGCAAAGGCATAGTTCATTATGTACAGAACAGCCAGAACCTTTAAATTGTCCAGTGGCTTCTATATTCACGAGCTTTTATTTTGAAGAGCACACAATGTTTAAAGTTAATGTTTACTATTTTGAAGGTGAAACATTTGTTGGAGGCTTATATCAATATTTTTAGGACATTATTTTTTAAGTTCATGAAGTACCTGAAAATATCACCACATACTTGTGGGGAGAGGTTGCTATGGACGATATAAAGCCACTTAGGGGGGAGAAATGTGAAAAACCCAGTAACCGTTTAAAATATGATCAACAACTAAAGGTGTAATTTGCACTGTAATTAAATGCAATTTCAAGGTACTTTATTTGAAATGAAATATTTTATGGAAAGGGGATACTGTAAGTAATTTTAGGTACTATGTAAATAAGCTTAGGTTCACTGTAATTTCATGGTAATTACCAGAATTTTTTTTCCCATGTTACATTGTAAGTATGCTGTGCCTTTTTGGGCCATATTATGGGGGTGACTTAATTCAGCCTACATTCACATAAACGGAGACAAAAATTGTACTGTAAGTCGTTTTAAGTTCCATATATCTTCATGGTATTTAAAAAAACCAAAATTACTCACTCAAATTTACTTACAATGCAATGTGTGTCTGCCTGGATGTTAGACTAAGTCACTAAGATTATGACACTCCATAATACAGCCTGTGCTACAAATATGGTGTACTTATGATGCAACATGGAAAAATATTGTGGCAGAAAAATTCCAGACAACAAAACCACCAAGTCATCTGTACTAAATGTTACACCACCAACCTGGTCACATTCTGAATTGTTTTCCTCAATGAGGAATAAATAAAAATCCACAGCTGTGCGATCCGAATACGTTTTAAATTTTAAACTTTGCTGGTGGCCCAGTTGGTGCACTTTTTGGGATACTGTTGCATTATAATGAATCAGGAACAAAAATCTTGTACTTTTCATTAATTTCATGAAAACTCTAAGTCTAACTCTAAAACTATTCCTGGTTAAGCTGCATGTCCTGATATAGCTTTTCTGCAGGTTTTCACAAAGGCGCAGGACAAGTTATGCTTGAATAATAAGTCAAGGTAACAGTGGTCACAGTGGTAATCGGAGCACTAGGTGCAGTGTGTCCCAAGCTAGGCGAGTGGCTCCAGCAGCTCCCAGGAACAACATCGGAGATCTCTGTCCAGAAGAGTGCAGTCCTAGGAACAACTAAGATACTGTGCAGGACCCTCAAGCTCCCAGGCCTCTGGTAGAGGACCCGAGCTTGAAGGATAACCCATCTGCAGGGGCGAGAGGGGAATTTTTTTTTCTTTTGTAAGTGAGAAAGTGAAAGAGGAAGAGAAAGAGAGAGAGAGCTGTCTCTGTTATCCATCTTCAAAATGTATTACCCCTACAGGACCTGTAGCTCAGTAAAGCACCACTCTGACAGCCAACCCTATCTGCTCTCTGATTGGATTGTTACAGTCAATGTTAATCACAATCAGCTGAAACGAACAAAAATCAGGTCAGAATTCATACTTGCAAGTTAAAACTCAAACGCAAGTGAGAGAACGTGAGCACAGAGTTTAATTCGTAGTTTATTTGCTTTGTATCTAAAAACAGACCTTAACAAAAAAATTCCAACTTGTGTAATTATGTTTTACACACACAAATTCTAATCTATAGATACACAAACATAAAATTTTCAAATATTTTGGTTTACAAGGTTACAAAACTCAGTTCACAACTACACAGTCTGATTTACAAGTACAAATTATTTATGACCACAATTTCAGCTCATTTAAAGAAAATCTAAAATTCACTGTTGACATTTTATGCACATCTATTATTTAAAGTAGCAAAAACCCTCACCACAGGTGATTTTTGCCAGGCCTGTTATGCTTTTTTAAATTCCTCATCCCTTATTTAGAGGTAAGTAGAATAAAATTCCACCACAACTACAATAATTTTGGTGACTGTTAATGTTGTGTACAGCCAAAATACATTGAAAATTACATAAATGCAAAGGAAAATCTTCACATTTGCAGAGGGATGATGAATATGAAAGTTAAAAAGAATTGTGATTCATAAACAACCTTTTTAAAAAACATAAATATGAATAATCAGATTATGTCTAAAAATGTTTGCAGAAAGCTTTGTTCAGATTGGCCCAACCATTAAAGAAATAGGGTGCATACTGACATATGCAACAGTCATCATTAAAATTATTTTTCAAGAAATAAATTGATTTAATTGGATTATCACTTAATTATAATAGGTCAAACAGTAGTCTGCCATTGCTTACATCATCTATATCATTCACAGTTTCCTTTTGTCCTTTACCTCTCCTGCACCTCCACAGCCCCATCACTACAGCTCTTTCATATTTTAAAATGAAATCATGGGGTAGGTGAGCACAGAAAGACGTTGCCTAGGAGGGTTGTTCATGTCAGCAAATTTTTAAAAAGAAGTTTCTTTATTTAGTGTAGAATAAACTACAAAATAATGATAGAAGATCTCTTGAGAAAAAAAGTCAAGTATCACATTTCTGTTGAAGCAAAGTGTCAGCAGTTATGTAGCACATGCTTTTATGACAAGACAATTTTTTGTGGTTAACTTTTTGTTGAGAGATACTCAGATCACAGCTGGACCTTTGTCACTGTAACCTCAAAAAGCTATGGAGTATTGAACAGCTTGCGCAGAGTGAGCAGTGAGCTGCATGGTATGCCAGGCTGAGACCTTGTTATTGAATTTGATGTCAAGCCCTTTAAGAACAGAGATCCTGTAAGACAAACAGAGATTTAGATTGGAAACATGGCCTCAAGTCATATCTGTCTTACCTCTCCCCTTCCCATCTCTATCAGTTTGCTCTCTCTGGATTTCCTGTTGCTTTTTTTGTCCGTGTGTGTGTATGTGTGTGTGTGTGTGTGTGTGTGTGTGTGTGTGTGTGTGTGTGTGTGTGAGTGTGTGTGTCAAATGGAGCTTGGTTCATGTATTCAGAGGCTAGAAATGAGGAGGAAATAGTTGGTTCAGTGAAACAATGAGCCTGCCTACATGCTGCCATACTGCCTGGGGAGGCTAAAATTGACAAGGCAGACAAATGGGAAGAGAAATGAACAGAGAAATCAAAGGGATATAGAAACAAGCATATCTGTCCCTGTCAGGTTTGTAGAGCCAGAAAAATCTCAGAGGACTGTTTAGTGGCTTGTTCCCAGAGCCAGTGGTTGATGATTAGGCAGATATTGATTGGTTGAATTTAACTATTCACCTGATAAAAGATGGGTAAACCCTCTAATACATCAAAACTGCAACATCAATTTGGCAATTAAATTATATTTAAAATGTTGCTATCTCCCTGAAATGACCTTACCATATGCACAAAATAAAGGCTCATTCAAAATTAGGATCAGATTCATGAAATGTGTGGACTGGCCAATTTTGTTCTCATCCCTATGTGCAGGTTAATGAATCAGAATAAACTGACAGGCATGTGCTATAGTTGCAATCAGAAGTTTACGTACACTCAGCATGGGCATTAATTTTAATAACTTCTGTTGATTGCACAACAAATTCAACAATTGGGTGCACAAGTGTTATTTTATTTTATTTTGGAAATTTCTCTAATCCATGAATGATCAAAAAATATACATGCTATCAAAATTTTGAATAAAAGAGATCCAAATATAGACTACTGGGTTCAACTTGAGAAACAAAAACAAACTCTTTAAAGCAAAGCACTAAACCCAATTAGGCAATAATAACAAAGTCAAAAATAAACACAGGAGGTAATCAGGAAGAGTGGAAACACAAGTTTATCAAGGCACAGCTAAACCTAATTAGTGCAATACTAAAGGAGATAAAATTAATGACAAGGCACTAGAGACAGAGAACTAACAAGAATTAACAAGGAATGCCAAAAATAATATAGATGGTAAGTAAATGGGAAATCATATTACAAAGACAAAGAGCACAAAGAATCAAATTCTATAACAGAAGTCAGTAAACACTAAGAGGATTCCACAGAGCAGTCTACCCAACTGTGACTCTTAATTATTTCCATATCATATGTTGCCAAATTGATATAAACAGTCCTATTTGTTGCTCACCACACCACCCCTTTCCTCTGTCACATTATCCAGGCATTCCACAAAAAAGGAAAGGGGGAAAAAACATTGTACTGTGCCACAGTATTCCACAGTGGATTAGTGCATCATCCCCCTTTGTCCTTGTACCTGAAGTGGATTGGGGAGCAACAGTCTCCAAGCAACTCAGAGCGAAGAAGGCAGTGACAGCAGCCTCCAGTCACAAGATCTAGAGCTGATAAATGGCTGATCAGTCACAGAGACGGGGCAAAGAGTCCAGGTCAACAGTGGCTGAGTGGAATGCAAAGAGCAACCACTTACTCACTGTAAACCACACACTGACCAATTCTGCAGGCATTCTGACACTATATTAAGAAATGGTAACATATCACTGTGCTGTACTATGTTGTATTGTACTATGCATTCATTGCACGCTACTCTATTATTGTATATATAGTATACATATACATTAAAAAGTATAGTTATGCCTTCTTTTTTCTCTACTATTTAGGATGTTCTTGGTGACTAATTTTAAGTCAACTAAACAAAGAAAACAAATGTGAAAATTCATGACAACCAACTTCATACATTTTAAATCTATAATAACAAAACAATAAAGCATCTATCTATCTTCTGCTTGTCTATCTATTTCTCAACAATGAAGCATTATCTAGTGCAGTGGTCCTCAAAGTGTGTGGCACACCCCACTGGTGGGGCACAGAGTTCTGACAGGTGGGGCGCAAGTTACCTGGCAGAAAAGTCATGTGGAACTAATGGAATCACTTTTAAAGCAGAACAAATAAATGGGTGGCAGCTACGTTAATAATATGCGCATCTGTTGCACGTCCGCTGAAAAGCTGCAGCCGCGTGTGTAAGTCGACAGCCACAATAAAGAAGTGTACTCGAGTGCGAACATGTGATCTGGTGTAGTGCCAAGGTAGGTACACCCGACTGAATTTGTTTCCCCTGCGTCGGGAGTGCGCTGTCCAAATCACGGACAAACAGTATTCCACATTCTTGATTTTTAGTTCACAAACACCTCTTATACTGACTAACAAATGACATGTTGGAGGTTTTAGTTCTGTACATCTACAAAAGAATACAAATAATTATCAGTCAAAATGTCTTTTTTTTATTGAAATAATCCCATCCAATAACGTGAGAACAATAAATGTATCAATTTCTGTACTCAAGATTTCTTCCCACAGTTAAAAACATGCATGTTAGGTTAATTGGTGATTGTAGATTGACCATAGGTGGGATTGTGATTGTAAATTGTTGTCTGTCTCTTTGTGTTGTCCCTGCAATAGACTGAAAACTGATCCAGACCCACACTGCCTTTCACCCAATGACAGTTTAGAAAGAAAAAAAAACAGGTAGATGATGTCATCAATCCATCTATCCCTGCCTTTTTCTGCCACGCAGGTTGTGAGGGCAGGAGAAACAGGTACCTCCGTCTCTCCAGCTGATCTGTGGAAACAGCTAGACATTCCCAGTCCAAGTGAGAGACATAATCTCTCCAGCTTGTACTGGATCAGCTGTGATGCTAGTGACAAAGTATATATAAAAAAAAAATTAAATTATTTAGAAAAAAAGGAAATCTGCCATTCCCATTCATCCTGTGTATATTTGAGATTGAAAATTGCAGCCCTGGTTGCTAGATTAGACTGCTGATAGCAAAAAATAAACTGGTGGTTAAGTGTGACATAAGTGTGGCATAATCTAGAGAACTTGAACATTTCATTGACCAATAGTTTTATCAGCGCGTCATGGGAGAAACAGCAGGACAACTAAGCAGTCAAAGAAGATTCGTCAACTGACACCAAGGACCTACTCACATCCTAAAGAAGCTGGATCTTCTGAGCATGGTCTATCAGAAGATAATGAAAAAAACTTAAACTAAAGCTTAGATTTCATGCACCAGAAAATAGGTCTTCAGTGCCATTAAAAATGATGCAGATAGTAATTCAAAAACTGAGAATAAAGAAACTGTCCAAGACATACAAACAAGATTCTTTTTTTTTTTCTGAAATCCACAAAAATATGAAAGACAATCTGGAAACACTGATTAAAAAACATGCAATCCCCTCTAAAGATCCAGATAGAAAGTGTCAATATATTATTCCGTCTCATCATCATTTGGACCCAAGGAGGAAACAGACCATTTGTCCTCATTGCTAAATTTGAGTATATTTAGCAGAAAGAACTAAAAGGGAAAGAGCATCTCTGAATCGAGGAGGGGGCCTAAGGGTACATCTTTCGCCATCTTACAATGCTGTGATTGCAGCCATTCCCCAACTCTCTGTGAATGCTACTCATGGCCATTGATCGGTGGTTGTTGATCAATGGTCATAAGAATTTGCATAATCATGAAGAAACTGACCTCACAGCCCAATGTTCCTTCAGTTGGCTGGTTTTGGTCATTATGCAAATGTACTGTTTTATAAGGTTGGGGAAACCTGCAGTCAGCTGAGATCGAAGAAGCCACTTGGATGAGTGACGAAACGTTTCTCCCACTGAAAACGCTGCGTCCATGAACAGAAAGACAAAGCCCACAATCCACACCTTTCTTTCCCAACTGACAGCATCAGTTACCTAGGTATAAATGTCGCCTTCAAATTGTCTGACTTTACTTTTAAATGAGATCAATGGGAACATCAAATGCTGGAATAATCTTCTGATCTTCTTATTAGGGTGAATAACTGTGTTTAAAATGAAAGTTTTACCCCAAAGTATTTTTTTCCTCCATGTTTCCATTCAGATCTACATCTAAATGGTTTCAGTCAATAGAGTTCAGCATTAACTGGAAAAACAAAAAAATGCAAAATCCACTCTTCTAAAAAAGGCAAGACAATAGAAATGTTCTTTAGTACTGCCAATTACAGGTAAGAAGAGATTTCCTATACGTAACAGCCCTTTACAGGAGCAGGACACCTGTTAATACTTTGCTTTTCAAAATCACAAATCCCTTTTGTCGTTGTAATCTAACAACCACTTGTGTGTTGTTTTTGCATTTCTATTTCTTATTGTGTTCAGATGGCATCATTCAAACTATGAATGTTTGTTTGATATATCTTACCTCTTCTTGTTTTAGTCTGAAGTACTTATGTAAAAGCAAGTGGGTTTTTGTCAGGTTGTTTGAGATCTTATTCTACCTGTGCTGAATTTCTCATACATGATTGATTTTTCAATATGTTTTCAGTCCAACCAGCAACAGATCCTCATGTACATATACAAACAATAAGAGTGGTGGCAGGGCGCCACTCGGGCTTGTATCCCGTTGTGTCACTGCATGCTTCTAAATAATTCAGCGTCACTCAAATATTGATATGGAAATCACAGCTGACTGAACTGACAGTGAGCAGAGAGAAAGACAGCAAAAATCTACTGTCCTAATTCAGCAGGCCCTTTCTTTTAACATCTCTGCTCCATTTGACTGATACAGTTTTATGAAGGCAGCTTTTGAGCCTTATTTTATGGACATTTCACATATGCAATAAAAACTAAAAGATCATTGTCTGGTTATTGAAGCCCTTTTCACAGAAGGATAAAAACATCTGTGATTTGAGCATTTGATTATAAACCACGACTGCAGAGCCATATTCTGTAGCCTTGTGTCTTAAATTGTATTGATCCATTGCTGCATGACTCTGATTACAGAGTCAGTGCTTCCTTTTCACACCTCATGGCTAAATGAATACTGACATGCAACAATCATCATGCACTCACAACCTACACTCATGACGATTACTATCAAAATCAGTTCTGCAGTGTGAAAGACTGGCCTGACTTTTTTATTGCTATATTTAGAAGGGGTAGCAATGTGTTCTCACGCCTGTGTTGCTAGTGGATTATTACCTGATTAAAAGTACAACAGTGAGTGAAATGAGCTCATTTTTAATTCTGTGTGTATAAAAAAGGAGTTTAAAAAGCTTAATTTTCTACAACACTTCCTTAACATACACTACCAGTTAAAAGTTTTAGATCACTCTAATTTATCCAGGTTTTTTATTTGTAAAATAAGCAATTGGAGTTAAAAGGAAAAAAAAGAAATCATGGAATCACTTTATAGACCAAAGTGTATTCTAAACTTTTGACTCATTAAAGTATCCCCCTTTGGTAGATATAACAGCTGAACACACCCGTGGCATTCTTTATACATTAGAAATCAAAGATTCTTTAGAAAGTTCATCCCATATCTGTTGCAGAAGTTCCCATAAATGTGACAGTTGTAGGTTGCTTTGCTTTCACTCTTCTGTCCAATTCATCCCAAACCAGCTCGATGGGGTTCAAGTCTGTGCTGGACACTCCATGTTTTCAAGCTTACCATCTTGTTCATTTTTCCTGAGGTAGTTCTGGAATAGCTTTGACTTATGTTTTGATGTTTTGGGTCATTATCTTGCTGTAGGATGAACCCCTGACCGACTAGACGCATTCCAGAGGGTATTGCGTGGCGCTGCAAAATGCTGTGGTAGCCGTTTTGGTTCAGGGGGGCCTCTCAGTCTGTACAAGTCACCGACCCTGGATCCAGCAAAACAGCTCCCGACCATCACACAACATACTACTTTCTGCAGTACAATACTTTTCAACTGATGCTCACGAGGGTATGGTACCAAAGTCTGTTCCAACACTGCTCTTATGCATGTAAGCAATCCCAAAAAGTTGGAACATCTGTAGGAATTAGTAGCACTAGTTTAAAGTCTTGAACAACCTCCATTGCTGCAGAATTGTTAACCCTTTTTGTGTTCCCTGAAAAAGGCCTTTTAGTATAATTCTGAAATGAACATTATTTTTCAGTTTTGGGTAACCTTACCTTTTTTTAACCTCTGGCTGTTCACCTGGACTGGAAGGACTTGAATTGCAATAAATACCTGGAAAAACTGGAGTGCTCTAAAACTTTTGACTGGTAGTGTATGCTTCACTTATATTTATTTCCTACTACTGGTATTTTCCCAGAAACCTAACTATACTTCATTCTGAGTAGAGAGCCAAAAGTCGAAGTCAGAGGTCAGGATGTGCTTAAATTAGCATGTAATTGGGCCCGGTGTTATTTTTTTAATAAGCTGTTGAGTGAAGTGTACATAACCAACATTTCCTATATTGAATTTCACTCTTATCATTATATATGAATTTTACATAAATTGGTTTTTCCATTTAATTTTAGGTATGATGCCTTTGCTTTGTAGATTCAGAGGAAACTTAAATATCAGTTTTTAGGGGTAGGAGGTCTAATGGGTATACCAAGCATACCAAGCATAGAACCAGAGATGGTGTAGCATTTAGTCAGGAAAATTCCTGGACATATTGAACATCAAAAAACACGCTGTATTTCAAGTCATTCTGACTGTTACTATTTCACCTTGCTCAAGTATCTGGGCTTATCACTTATAAATCATATTGGGTTTTTTTTTGGGGGGGGGGGGGGGGGGTTTTTTTAAAAAAAAAAAAAAAAAAAAAAAACAACAACACAACCC
>VUQR01011620.1:12885-30946 GCA_015108515.1 Hemichromis elongatus
AACATAAATATAGCATCACCAATATAACACCCACTTGTATCTCAAAGATCTACTCTGCACTTTGGTTGAATTATGGTAAAAACAAAAAAACCCACGTGACTTTAACTTCATAATTATTAATTTATTGAGGGTTTTTAGTTCATTGTGCATTGTGGAGGTTTCTCCTTCTGTATTTACAGTAATCATTATTTTACCTGCCTGCAAGAAGACATCCAACACTAAAGTATGACTGAACATTCCCACTCGCTCTGCCCTCTAAGTGGGAACCTGTCATTCACTCTCTGCCCACTGACTAGATTTCATTCTGCTTTGATCATCTCTACAAGAACAAGCCACAGGCTCTCTTGGCAAACAGAGTAATGGGAGGTTTTCTGGATAAAGCTTGGTCAATAACACCCACATGGATCATTTGTACACCCAAACTGTCACATCTGTGATACAGACAGAATTGCCTCTTCCCTTGCATCAGTGTGAAGTATATTTATAGTGTGTGCAGGTATTGTGATGGCAAACTGTTGGTTTTCTGTTACATAAAGCTCTTTCAAATATCCAGGTTTTTTTGTGCTGCTCTCAGCTATATAGTATGCAAACAAACAGGCACACAGAGGACTGTGCGATCCAGACAGTTTTCGATTGGATAACAACTTACATAATCAGGCTGTCTGGGAAGTGTACAGTAGAGGGCATAAGGCAAAGACAGTCTGTGTCATCCAAGTGAGATGTTAGAGAATGAGTATTTCGAGAAGATTCACCAGACTACCTGGTTCTTAAAATAAATGTCTATGTGCAAAGTGCTTCCAAAATTTTGTAACTGCAAGCCGGTTTTACCATTGTGACCTATTAAATCTTGCTGGAGCTTTACTAAAGCAAGATATAGTGTCTAAAAGAAGATATTTAGTCTGACGCACTTGAAAGATGATGGGCAATCATGAGTAAAAAAAACTTATTTTATGGGACTCTATTAAGTAATTGGACATTTTACCCACATATTACACCACAGTGGTGGGTTTTTGATGGGCAGCACATTGGCACACTGTTGCCTCATAACAAGGTCCTCTTGAATCAACCATCTAGCAGAGGCCTTTCTGTGTAGAGTTTATATATGCTCTACTTATCTGTGTGGGTTCTCTTCAGGTACTTGGCTTCCTCCCAAAGACATGCAGTTAGTGGGATAAGGTTAACTGGTGTCAACGTAAGCGTTAATGGTTGTCTGTTTCTCTGTATTAGTCCTGTGACTGTCTTGCAACTTGTCTATGGTGTGCCTGCCTTTTGCCTTATAGAAGCTAGAATAAACTCCCCTCCATGACCCCATATAAGTATATGAAGTCAAGAGACGATCAACAGCGTGACTTCCAGAATCCTTTACATAAAAATAAGTTTTATCACTATATGTTTGTGGTCAGTCTTGTGGCCAAGTCATATGTTATGTTCTGTCAACCACATAAAATTAATCAATAAATTGGTAGCTACAGTGTTTTCCCACTGCTCTGAGAAAGAAAACACTCTGCTCTAAGGACAGATTTCTTTTACTGCTTTCCTGCACAGGGGTCAAATGAAATCACAAGATCTGCAGATCTTCAAGCAGGAAAATTGCAACCATCCTTACTTTTTCTGAGAGCAACAGAAAGTTTTTGAAAAAATCCTTACACAGTGTCTGTAATATGTGATATGTGAAAATTCTAGTATTATGCAACATGGCTCTCAAATTCCAACTTGTATTTGAAATTAATCTTTCAACATAGAAGTATAGTGGCTCCTTTACATTGGCTTATCATAACAGCTGCATCCTCAGTTGCAAAGCCCACATATCAAGCGCTAATGTTTAACTTCTATATTTTCTGTCTGGATGTCACAGAACCTTTATATACAAGTCTGATATAGATATTCAGGTATATGTTGGACCTTGGCACTCAATTGTAATATTTGTAGGATTTTTTGTGAGTCGTGTAAAATATGATGATATGTTACCTCTTGGATTTTTTTTCTTTTTTTCGTTTATATTTTACCATAGGAAAATGGCCAAAGCCTGCTTCTCCCAAACCACTTTCTCTGATTCCTGTAGAAGTTCACCAGGCTGTTTCTAAGACAGCCAACAGAACCATTCTCTACAGCATATCATGTGTCTGCTCCAGGGTTTCTTTCTGGTGCAACATGCCCTAAACACCTTACACAGGAGCTATCCACGAGACTAATTAACTTTTTTTTTTTTTAAATCTTTGCAACTGGGTCCTTTTGATGCAAAGAGAAAACAAGCAGATGACGCTTGCTAATTGGTTGACAAGTGAGCCAGAATAGAAAAGAGAGCAACAGCGGAGTTCACCGGGAATTGGAGAACTGCGAAAAAAAATTAAATGATCAAAAAATACAGCAGGAAAAGCACAGTTGGTGGCTACAGTGGACACGTCATTGTTTAAAACACTTGACTTCACTTGAACTCTTTGAAATGTAAAAGTTTTCAGCTCCAACAACAACACAATCAAGACGGGCCCAGACACCATATAGTACCAATCCCTGGACTGCCAACAGACAGCGAATGTGCTACCTCTACTGGACCATTAATTCTGCTTCAGTCACCAAAACCTCCTTTGGAAAGCTTTCGAAACTGTTTGGCAGGGCCTCTGCCAAATGTTCCCAGGACACGCTCACCTGTCATTTTCACACGCCACATGTGTCCTGATTTCCCACCGTCTGACCCTCACCACCAGGTGTTGATTGGTTGTTACCGAAGTATCTGTTGCATACAACCTCCTTGTTTTCTGGTTCCAAGTACATTTATGATCACCCAAATACATAAACATAGTTTTTGTTATGGAGAAACTTTCATTAGTATAGAAGTCCAATAATTCAGTTCAATTCAATGGGACTGAATAGATTGTTTGTTATGTAGTGCTTTTCTACACTTTCCTTTCTACTCTACGTAAAAAAGTGCTTTAAATAGCATACTTCATTCATACAAACATTTTTTTCTGTGTTTGTGCCTTCTATTTAGCATTCACACACGATCAAACAACCTACCTTTTGATAAAAAGATCCTCTACTGCCTGAGCTACAGCCACACTGTTCAATTCAGTTTATTTATATAGTGCCAAATCACAACAGCTGCTTTTATAATGTAATGTAAAAAGCCTTCAATAGATAGAGAGAAAACCCTAAAACCAGACAGCTTACTCTGAGTAAGCACTTGATGATGTGGGCAGAAAAAAACTCCCTTTTAGCGGAAGAAACCTCTGGCTGAACCAGGCTGAGGGGGAGGCAGAGAACGAGAGAAGACAAAAAACACAGTGGAAAAGAGCCAGAGTTTAATAATAACTAAAGGTTAAATGCAAAGTAATGTATAACTACATAGAGAGTGAAGAGGTGAATCAAAAAGAAAAAACTCAATACCACTGCAGTAACAGCATACAACTACTGCAGTGTATCTAGAGAAGGGTTCAGGCTCTGGCCCTAACTATAAGATTTATTAAAACAGAAAGTTTTAAATTTTAATCTTAAAAGTAAATAGAGCCTCTGTTCCCAAACATAATAACAGCTTCAACTCTTCTGCTATGGTTTTCTACAAGGTTTAAGGGTCTGTTTGTGGGAAGTTTGGACCATTTTTTCAGCAGCACATTTGTGAGGTTGGATGAGAAGGCATGGCTCTGCACTAATTCACCTCAAAAGTGTTCTGTCAGGTTAAGGTCAGGGCTCTGTGCAAGCATGTAGGATTCTTCCACCCCAAACTCACTCACTGTGCACTGGTGCACAGTCAAGTTGAAAAGGAAGGGGCCATCCCTAAACTGTTCTCATAACGTTTGGAGCATGAAATTGTCTTGTTATGCAGAAACATAAGAGCCCAAAAACCTGAAAAACATTTTTACAATCACCCTTTCACCAGACTAGACTGGCAGTCAGACAAATACTGTATTACTGGCAACCACCAAACCTACACTTGTCCCCTACACTTGGATTGAGAACTGTGAAAACTGTGATTTGTCACTCCTGAGAACACATCTCCACTGCTTTAGAGTCCAGTAGCATGCTTTATGTGTGTGCATCCAACGGTTAGAATTGTGCTTGGTGATGTACGATGTGGATGCAGCTGCTAGGCCATGGAAACACATTTAATGAAGCTCTCTAGCTTCTGAAGGCCACATGAAGTTTGTGTCTCTGTAGTGATTGACTCTGCATTCTATACACTTCAGTTTCAACTGTGATTTTACATGGTTTTTACACTTTTTTTAATAATACTACTAATAATTAAGTATGGAATAGTTAGTATTGAGGTAAATTTGTTGACTGCACTTGTTGCACAGGTGGCATTCTATCATGGTACAAAGCTGGAATTCACTAAGCTCCTGTGAGTGAAGCAGTTTTTCACAGATGCTTGTAATATTACCGATAGATGGTAGTGGGTTTGCCCATTAAAAACTCAAATTTGGTTTAGGGTATGCTCATATATACCCTAACCTAAAGGGATACTGTGTGATATTGTCATATCCAGAGTTTGTCAAATTCACTTCAATTTTATTTATATAGTGCCAAATCACAACAACAGTCAACTCAAGTCGCTTCATATTGTGAGGTAGACCCTACATTAACACATACAGAGAAAAACCCAACAATCAAATGACCCCCTATGAGCAAGCACTTTGGCGACAGTGGGAAGGAAAAACTCCCTTTTAACAGGAAGAAACCTCCGGCAGAACCAGGCTCAGGGAGGGGCGGCCATCTTCCCTGGCCAGTTGGGGTGAGAGAAGGAAGACAGGATAAAGACATGCTGTGGAAGTGAGACAGAGATTAAAAACAAGTATGATTCAATGCAGAGAGGCCTATTAACACATAGTGAGTGAGAAAGATGACTAAAGAAAAAAACATTCAGTGCATCATGGGAATCCTCCAGCAGCCTACACCTACTGCAGCATAACTAATGGAAGGTTCAGGGTCACCTGATCACTGGCATTCATACCTATGGGCAATTTAGAATCACGAACTCAGGGCCTTCTTGAAGCCTAATCTTACAAGTAGAGATAGTGTCTATCTCCCAAACTGGAAGCTGGTTCCATAGAAGAGGGGCCTGAAAACTGAAGGCTCTGCCTCCCATTCTACTTTTTAATTGGTCTAAACATCTACTGATTCCTGTACTCTCCCCCATCCTTGCTCTTAGTCCTTGCAGTTTTGCTCACTCGACAGAAGCTGGTCACTATTTTCCACTGCTGAGTGAAAACCAGTGGTCACTCATGTCCTGTTATCTGTGACACAAGTCTGTCACGGCATCCTGACACTGCTTTAGACATGGTCAGTTGGACTGGTCATGGGAAGACAGCTTGTCTTCCTTCTACACACAGCAGGCTTTGTACAAAAAAACATGGATCAGTTATGAGGAACCTATCACTGTGAATCAGCTCCTGTGTCCACAGCATAAGGGATTTATTCACTGTGGATATTCTTTCAACAAAGCCTTTGACAGTGTGGAAGACCCCTGGCTGTGCTGCAGTGGAGGAACAGAGCCATACAGATTGAGAGGGGAATACCACTCGGTTTGTACAGCACAGAGCAGCATGTCTAAATATATCTGTTTGATTCCAGGCTACAAAGGAACTCTGGCTTTAGCGCGATAGGCCTTGTGCCTTTATCATGACTGACTACTGAGTGTATTCCAGCACACATGCAGTGGGAGAACAAAAAGAGTATGAAAACCACACTACAGTAGGGCCAACTTTGAACTATGTAAATAAATTACAACTACAGTGGCACAGCTCCATTAGCTTGGCATATGATTATGTTAACAGTATGTGTCAGCTTGAAGACATTTGTTGGTGATTCTTTTATATGTTCTTGACGTGCAGTGGTCCCTAAACACCTAAACTCTCATGCTTTGATCGTGATGTTTCCATGGCAGGAAAATGACGGAGAACAGACCAAAAACAGAACTCTCAATTAACAACTCATTTGTATTAAATTATTTTCATCAATGCCACAATTGCATCATGTAAGACGGAAGAAACTCATAGAAAGGATTTTTGACATTTAGGCGGTACACTTTTTGTACATTTTGTCTTCGGGATTAATTTTTAATATCTGAAGTCTGCATTTGTTGTATTTATTTGTATTTGTAATTTGTCTTCTCTACAGCACCACAGCTGACTTTTGTTAAAAGCGGTTTACCATAAGTATTGCATTAACTGTTTAGCAATTACAGACATTTTTTACACAGTCTACCATTTTTAGAGGATCAAAACTAAATGGACAATAGACTGTTAAGGATTTATCTGGTCCAGCGAGGTCTTTGTGACACATTTCTCAATGTGTTGGAAAGATTTGTTGTAGACAGCAGTCACCACAACTGACTGATAGAAAATCTCCAATATTTTACTTCCACTGAAGGATTCAAGACTCTTTATTTGTCACATCCATAGTCATACAAGTACAACACACAGTGAAATGTATCCATCTGAGTGACCCTAGAAAATAGAACCTGTCCATATCCTGATTTTATAGACAACCACAGTTATTTGTCCATTTCTGCTCACAGTAATATAAAGAGCGACAAGAAAGACAACATATGCCAAAACGAATCAGCACGCTTGATTAGCTTCTGGATATTCATACAGTGCCAGTTGTTTACATATACACTGAGTTCTTTCATATTTCTTAACTCACCACTCTAAAAGCTCAGATTGACAGATCTGGCAGAAGTGGTGATATAGCTCCTCTCATGCATCTGTGCTAATGAGATGAGTTGGGATTTGCTACAGTCTGTGGCTTCTGCTGCTGCCATGATCATTTGTGTCACCAGATAAGCCTCCCATTGATTAAGGCTGTGAGCAAGCCTAGCCAAGCTGGTTTGCTCACTCTGGCTGGCATATGCCAATCCTTGTGTGACTCTGCATGAGACCTTTTTTTTCTAGTTCTCTTCAATGCTCAACATAAAGGCTTCAGTGACTTTGTAGCAGACATTAGGGGAGCAGACCAAATCAAAACCTAAAAAATAAATAAATAAACAAACACTGTCAGATGCACAAATGGCTCTTTTCCTGTACTTGAGTAGTTGATTAATAGGACTTTTGCCCACTAATGAAAGCTTTTATTTTAAGTATTTTAAACTACTGAGGTTTTCAGACTGAAAATGTTTTGACTTCAAAAGTGTGTATGTCTCTCTCTCACTCTCTCTCTCTCTGGAGAGAGATATATAATGATAATATAGGGTCTGATAATTTAAGACTTTGTATGTGAGGAGAAGGTATAAATTTTATTCTGGATTTAATAGGGGACCAGTAAAGAAAGTCCCTGTCAGCACTCTAGCTTCAGCATTCTGGATCAATTGAAGGCTTTTGAGGGAGCTTTTAGGACAGCCTGATAAAAATTAATTATAATAGTCCAATTTAGCAGTAATAAATGCATAAATTAGTTTTTCCAGCTATACTCAAACAAAGGTTTCGAATTTTAGAAAAAATTACACTAATGCAAGAAAGCAGTCCTATATATTTATTTAATGTGCATATCCTGGTCAAAAATGACTCAACTATTCCTTAGTGTTATACTGGAGGCTAAAGGTTAGACATCATGTTTCTAAGATTTTTAGAATACATCTGGCTTCGTGGATAGAGAACGCTGGGCACCATTTGCATGGTAATAAAATTTGACATGATTAGACATGATTCAAACCACAGGAGCACCATACATTTAATACATATGGTGTGCTCTAATCTCGGTAGTAAAATATTATGATCAATACTTCTGCCAGAGGTGAGGTTGGAACATCTCCTGTTCCAAGTGCACATTCTCAAGGTGTCCCACGTCTATCCAGCATCGTCCCCCACCTGATTCAACTAAGTACCAGGTAATGATCAGTTGATAGCTCATCTGTGTCCACAACATACGCCCCCAGATAAATAATATGATTTGGGGCCGACCGTGGTTCAGGGGGTTGGGGCGCTCATCTTGTAACCGGAAGGTTGTTGGTTTGATCCCCCATCTCTGTCTTGGTCGTTGTGTCCTTGGGCAAGACACTTTACCCTACCGCCTACTGGTGTTGGCCAGAGGGGCCGATAGTGTGATATGGCAGCCTCGCTTCTGTCAGTCTGCCCCAGGGCAGCTGTGGCTACAACTGTAGCTTGCCTCCACCAGTGAGTGAATGAATAGTGGAATTGTAAAGTGCTTTCAAAAGCGCTATATAAATGCAATCCATTATTATTATTTATAATATGAAAATTGAGAATTGAACTGCAACCTAGGGTGTCCTGGTGCCTTGTGCATGTGGACATCCTTATGTTCAAACATGATGTTGGACAAACTGCAGTTTGTCCAATGACAAAACACCACTTAGATTTAGATCAGACAGGCTATTCTTCCCAATTCCACCCCTCCAGATTTCACTATTATTTCTCTCATGAATTCTCTCAGTAGGACAACAAAGTCACTGGATGGAGCACTCTCAAGCACCCCATTCAGTGACCCCAAGAAGGACTCAAAGGCACAGAGCAGGGACCTCAGGTCCACCAGGAAAAACCCGGACATACTGGTCCCTTGAATTTCTTCTGTCCTTCAGGTAACATAATCTGTGAATCACCACCTTTCTGTATTTTGGGGATTTATCTGTCCCAGTGATCCTATACGAGCTTTGTTGTGAGGAATTTGTTGCCCCCTCGTAGGGTCTCCAAGGCAAGTTGGTCCTGGGTGAGGGGCCAGAGGAAGAGCGGTTCAGTGGGCCCCTATGGATGAATAAGGTTCAACTGACACAACTGAGTAGACTTTGTCTTATCTAGGGTAGAAATTATATAGTACTGTTCTGATGTATTTCACAAAATAGAGTAAGGGCTAGGGGTGGGAAGTGAGAACAGGTTTTTGTTGAGAACCGGTTCCCATTAGTTCAATTCCTTGGAATCGTTATTCTGCCTGTCTATTGATTGCGCTTATCTTTCAAAAACTGACGCCTTAAAAGTTGACTAACATTTGCAGCTACACATAGACAAGCCAAATGACTTCTGAAGAAAAGCTTTATGATCAGGTAAGTGATGTGCTATTTGGCCACAATGACAAGAGGTATGTTTAAAGTAATAAGATGACGTTTTCAAACCGAATAACACTACTATCATACTCTTTGGGCTGTTTTGCTGCCAGTAATACTGGTACACTGCACAAAGAGGATAGAATATGAAGAAGGAGTACTACCACCATACTCTTCAGCTTCACCTCAAATCAACAAAAAGATGGTTTAAACTCAGATACAAATATGTTTTACAACAGGACACTGATCCAAAACACACATTAAAACAGGTTTTGAAGTGGATCATCTGAGTCCATGCCAGAAAACATTACAGATTTGTGCTGGACAATCATTCCATCCTGGACAACAAACATTAAAAAAAAGAATTAAAGGCCTCAAATTGCTGTGGCATTCATGCCCATTACGTAAACTTCTGACCTTAGGCAAACCTTATTTGCACACATGTAATTTTTAGCAGCTATTTTAATATGTCATAGTTTCACAATTTGTCTTTCACTTTGTTAAAATAGGAAACTGATAATTAAAGTGCCTATGATATTAGCCATTTTTGAGATTAGGATTGCTGGAAGTTAGTGTTAAGTAGTTAGTGCTAATTCATTCTAACTGGCTAGAAATGTCTACATCTTCTTATCTATGAGTATGTTCTTCTGGTTAAATGCAGTCCGGAGATGTCACGAAACCACAAAAATCTATTTCTGTATGATCATGATAAAATGTTTAAATTATTGTTAGTTGGACCAAAAAGGAAAGCAAATACATTTTTTTGGTTAGACAGCCTAAAGATCTTTACCTCTTTATTTTTATTTCATTATTTTTAACATTGCTTTGCCATTTGCTACTCTGCTAACTCTACAGCAACTGTCGCTTCTCTCTGAATCTCCATCTGTTTCAGTCCCTGCAGGCTCAGTACCTGCTGGAACAAATCATTCTGCTTTGATAAAATACTGCCCCACAACATAGTGTTACTGTGTGTCATTGTTCCGCTGTTTGAGTGGTTTGGAGCTGTGTAACTGCTGCCCTACATTGCCTAAGTGTTTTGAAATTGAAGGTAGAGAATTGGGTCACAACACAAACAGTAAGCAGTGACGTTGCCTGTGGATAATCAAAACAGTTTACAGCTGTGGATAGCGATTGCTAACACTCCAGGGACACATAATAATAATAATAATGTTCTCATCAATAATGGTCAAGTTTGATGTTTAGAGGGAATAAAGAAGGTTCTTTTTGCATTAAATTATTTTTAATTAAAAGTAAAATGCACAGTGAGGGTCTATTAATAGTCTAGTAATGAAACACATAACTACTATGTTGTCACATTACATCTGTTAGTACGACAGTGCTGTAATGTAATATTTTTCTTAAACTGAACAATCACAATGTGAACACAAAGCTCATAGCAAAGACTGCCAGACCCAAAGTGATGCTTTAGCTAATGCTCTCGTAATGACCACTATGTCATTCAGTCAAAAGCTCCAAAAGTACAGAATCTATATAGACAGGCATTTATATGGTAATCTTGTAGTCTTACTGACCACTGACTACTATTTTACACTTTACACTATATCATGTTAAACAGTGGTTAGTGGAGTCCTTATATTGAGCTGAGCATTTTTGGCTCTCACAGTCTTGCTGGTTTAAAACTGGAAAGGCCTAACCAGGGTCAGATCTGACTTAAAAACCACAGGATGCTGGATGTTCTAGTTGCAAAATTGTTGATCACATTATAGGTCCACCCTAAAACCGTCTGCTCTTTATTATGATTCTTGGCTTTAATACGGATTTAGATTTTCAGTTCTATTTACATAGCTCAAATCACAACTCAAGGCCCCTCAAGATGCTTAATATTGAAATATTTAATATGTAATATTTACTGAGGAGAATGAAGGGAGTGGACATTTTGTTTTGCATGTGACTTCTGCACAGTGACTGGTTTTTGCAACCATATAAATCCACTGGTGCTGGAGATTAGAAAGAATGCAAGACGGCACTTCAGCACTGGTTTAATTTTCAACATAAAGTCTGTCTCTGAAACCAGGACTAAGATGCATGTGAGATATTTATGATTATTTTTTCTGTACTTGTTAAATTTCTATTTGTAAGAAATTAATGAAGTTATTACTAGTTATGTTAGGAATAGTAATGTTTGCCTCAACAGAGCTCTGACTTCTTTGTCAGCCTGGCTACAGAACTGATGAGAACCAATTCAATCAGTGATTAAATGCAAGATGATTCAGCTTTACAAAAGCTTTTTTATAGAGCAACAAGCTATTTTTTCAGGCTAAAGGAAGGTCTATATTAGTGGGATGCCATTTCCTCTCTTACGACTTTTCTGCATGAAGGTTCACATTTGAGATTTAAGCCAGGGAGTCAAGTACTTCTAAATATAGGCTTTCTTTTTCAGAGGAGTCCCAGTATCCAAAGCCAGCGCGAGTAGGTTTCAGTTAGCTGCTCTGAACTGTCTTGACACATGGAATTGAAGAAGATAAGGGTGGAGGAATTACATCCTGAAAATTAGTTACAGTCCTTTTGAGAGATATCTACTGTAAATGGAAACGAGTGTGACTAAAGTTGTGGGTGGGTTCTTTTACATTTTAAGAGAAACCAGTTGAGTCTAATAATTGATTAAATATCATGTTGTGGCTGTATTTTTTGGTATCTACATGAATGTTAAAATCTCCAACAATAATTACTGTTGAGCACTAAATTGGAGAATTCAGACAGAAACTCTTAAACTAATATAATCATCATGCTGTAACCAGATTTCTTTAAGGCAGAGTAAATCAGTGTGTTGATCAATTATTAATCTGTGTACTAACAGGGTTTGAGAGGTGAGAGACTTAATGTTCAGTGATCAGCCGTGGCTTATATAGTATTAAAATATTGTTACAAATTCATTTAAAGCAGTTTATGACATTTACTGGTTATAAATTCTATACAAATATTGTTTGTATTATTCAGTACAGAAGTGTTTGTAGGTCGCAGACTGCCACGGATTCTAGCTTCTTTACTTCCACTGTATATTTTATGCTATTGCAACTTGCCCCAGTTATGATATACCCGTTATTAAATATTATGGATCTAGAGGTTGAGATCACAGGCTGTGTAACATAGATGCACATACCTGCACATACTATCGATCATTGGTTGTTAGACTACCATTTTAAAGCCTCACATTGGATGCTGAAATGCTGGTCTTTTGATACCAGATATGATCATATTCAGAAGGAAGGGCAAAGCTGTTCAACTAATGCGTATACTAGCTATCTTGGTTTAATAAATGAGACTATAAACTCATTGAAAATCGCTCTCTAAAGTACTAAATTAGGATTGGGGTCATTTGACTTTTATCACAAAAGGAGTTAGCCCCTGCTAGAAATAGACAGAAGGCAGGTGTAAGGCACATCTCCTTTGAATTCACCTTTCAGACTTAGAATGTATATAATCGATGGAGCTAGCTTTTAAGGTTGAACCCTCAGACATAACAAGGGAAAATACAACTCTACCCTCCTTACACTGCTTTATTCCTGTCAGCATCTGTGAATGTGACATTTTTGTGCTCTGCTGTCATGGCACTACAGCACAGAGGGCATCACATGCATAACGTGTAATTCAGTAATTTTTTTTTATTACTCAACTTCCTGAAGTTCCCCAACTTCCATATTTGTTTGCGTTGGTGTCAGCAACGACTAAAAACATTATTTTGAACTCTAGCAGAACTGAAAAATGGCATAGTTGATAATTGTGTGGTAATCTCACATTGTTTCTGCTGCTTCCTCAACCATGCAGCAATAAAGTGTTCCAGGACAGATTCCTAAATGTGAAAACACACGCAGGCGGAAAGTATCCTTTAACTATTGTGATCACACCTCAGGAGCAAGGAAAGAAGTTCAGTGACTTCCCAAGGCTAAATCCATTTAGTTTGTCCACAGTCTGAATGGCTTCAACTGAAAAATACCTACAAAAAACTGGTGATCACATCTATCACTATCACCCACCATCTATCTGCGACACTATCATTACATATCCTTCCAGACTGAATCCTAAAACAGTGGAATAGTCCATCTTTGACTGTGACAATAACCTCAAACATGTAACTGTTTTGTACTAATGATGATGGAAATATAAATTTCTCACAATACACTGGGGGTATCTTGACAAGGGTCATTTTTTTAAGAACTCAGTATATGGTTCATTTTGATAGATTTTTTTAAACATTTTATTATGATGAAGTATGTTGAAACAGCTGTCCTGTGGAATTTTCCTCCCTTTCATCTTCAGAATCATTGAACTTCAATCAGCTTGAATGGGAACAAATGAGATGCTCTACTGGTCTACTCTTTGGTTGGTTCACAGTGGGTCTTTTTACAGTCTTCCTGGAGCTCCTCTGTTTTCTTGGGAGTTGGCCTTACAGGTCTTCTGAAAAATCTCTCAACATCACAACATCAACCATCAACTATTACGTAGACCTTACAAAGAGAGCTTTATCCATATTTAGATCCACTAAAATCTGTATTTGCAGATTTTTTTTACTCTGTCTGCTAGACTTAATGTTTTCCACTGTAAATCAGTTATTTTCTATCTATCTATCCACCAGTGACCAAGAACAATATGGACACTAGCAAACATATTAGCTGAAGGATGACAATATATACCAGCAAGTCTTGTGTCATCAGTTTCACCAATCAATCTTCAGGCCTTTAAAAACACAGATTGATTGCTCATGTCCAGTCATTGCAATGGTGACAGTGTGCCAACAACAGTTTGACAAAGAAAGGGGGAGACATGAGGCAGGGGAAACCAGAAGCACAACTCCTAACCAGTCTGTAGTTTGTACTCTGTATATTTCACCAGGAGTATCCCCCCCACACACACACACACATACACACACACACACTTGTGTACATATCTCTGTACATTTTCTATTCTGTTTGGGTTGACTTAGATTAAATCTAAGTCAAACCAAAACACAGCAAAGACAATACCCAAATTTTTTCCTCTCTGAGCGACCAGCCTGTTCTCACTCCCGAGGCGTAACATCCCAAGGATTTGTCACGTCCCGTGGCGTTCCTGAGGAATGCGAAAGGTGACCTTCCGCATTCTAATGTTCAAGCTGGGTTATAGATGAAATCCATAGTAGTGTTTTACAAAGGGATTTTAAGAAAATAAACAAACATGTGTAGATTGATTCCAAACGGTTTTCACGTTTCCTTATTTTTCCAGTCTCCTCATTAAGGGGCATGTTGGGTGCCTGGAACTGTAATATGTTGGCGATTTGTCACTTAGCTTAAAATGTTACACTTTGGAAGTGAGAACTTTTTGGTATGACTGTACAACATACATGTTTCAGGATAAGAAAAAAATAATGAAATTGGTGCACAACTTGAAAATTTCCCCCCCAAAATATGCACGATCAGAATTATACAAACAAATACTCATGGTCAATATTACACAAAAAAAGTGGAGGTGACCTTTTTACTGTTAGTTGGCTGCCATGCTGAAACTGGCATTTGGAGCTCTATTTCTTGTATCTCGATGGGGGGGGGGTGTTAAAATCTTGTTTGCCATTTCAGTTCTGTTTGTATTTTCTTTACTAGCATCTGTTAAACTATTCTAGCTGATCAATCAGAAACTGATTAAATCATTGTTGAGAGACAGGAGTTATGAGCAGAAAGTAAAACCATGGACTAACTATGGTATTTATCGATATGTGCATAGCAAACATTCAATGGAACCGGGACTAGGACCAGATATGCATTCCAAAGCACTTTCTGGCATATTTTGCTTTTATGTTTTTGGGCAAGAAAACACATCTACTATACAAATGCACCAGAATGTATATTGTTTGTTTGTAACATGGCTTTACAACCAATGTGCAGGATGTAGAAAACTTAAAAGATTTGTTTATATCTTTTTAATGTATTTTAAAGCACTATTAATCTTGATCATCATAAGGATTTGAGACTACAGTCCAGGAACACTATATGTCTTCCTTGATTCAACTACATCATATCTGTGAACACTTTACTCCTGATATTGATACATACTTGCATTTGTACAGTCAAGCTTATTCTGCCATTCAGTAACATCATTATGTCCCTTATGTCCTTTAGCACAAGGTACAAGGTTTCATCAAAGGGAAAAAAAAGAGTGTTTGAACATCATGCAGTTTTTTGGAAGTTGGATTCATTCACAGTCCAAGTGACTCAGCACTTGTGCATCAGCTGGCTTTGAGAAACATTGCCACCGATTCCTGGTGTGGAGGCTGAACATTGGACTCCTCCTCCGCCTGGACTTGTTTATTTGTCATCCCACAATGCACTGGGAAACAGGAGATGGGAGGGGCAGTTGGGTTGTTTAGAAGAATAACAGCGGGGATCTTACAGCCAAATGGACATGTATTTACTTTGGGATATTTCCTCATCAGTCACTGTAATGAGAATGACATAAAAAAGAGAGTTTCTTCAGGGGTCTCTGTACAGCAGACAATCAAATACTGACACCATAACCCAGTAGATTTCCCAAATATTTTCTTTCATTCTGGTTAATAAGTGCAGCAGTAAATGTTGACTGGCAACATACTATTCATTATTGTCTTTGCTCTCATTTATAGGATTTACAATATTACTTTTGGACTCGAGTCTATAGCCAGCTGACAATCATTTTTTAAATTCAGCTAAAATCATTTTAGCTGATCAGTCTTCTAAAATAAGTAGACTTAGATTTCCTAGTGATAAAACACATTTACCCGCACCTGTGACTGAAAAACCAAGCAACCAACGAGCAACCATGCTACATGTAGGCAGCTTGTGCTGACTTCTGTTTTGACTGTGTGAGGCTGAGCCCCCAAAGGAAATGCATATATAATTCCTGTTTCTCACCCTGATAAAAACAAGAGCAGCAATGGCATCCTGAAAATATACCCTTCAGGAGGATTTATTCACACACTAATTTTAAAATGAGGCCAACGAATAGGGAGACAAAGAGATGCTTTCTCGGGGCTGTTGATTTGTTCAAGTCATGCCATGAAAATGAAAAGATACAGGAGGACTGTATATGAGCATAATACATCAGCCATTTCTTATAATGGTCATTATTGTAATGACCTCGATTGTCTTGCTAAAGTGCAGGATATATGTCAGTTTTCTGCTACTGGAAACTGAATTTCCCGGAGGAACCAACCCGAGGGATTAATGAAGTTTTATCTAATCTATCTAATCTAAACAGTCAATAAATTGAAAAAGTGTATTATGGAAGGGATCAAATTTGAAATTCCGCGAGAAAAATTTTAAAAAAAATTCTACAGTTCCAATCAGCTCTTTTCAAATGATTTGTTTTTACCTTTTACCTTCATTTTTTTCATATACTCTCATAGCTACAACAGCTTAAGAAATACAAAAAACAACTGTGCTAATAGCAAGTGGTTTGGTGTATGTAGCAAGGTGTATTTAGCCAATGGTAATGAGTGTGCTAAATCATATATGAAAACAGTTTATGAAAACAATTTGCTGATATTGAAATGGGTTAGTGTTGATTTGATTTGTTGATTTGATTTGTCAGTGTTGAAAAAAAGAAAAAAAAATTGTAAAAACTTTGAGTTTTCTTATTACTTTCATTGTGCAGTTTGCTTAGTTGCACCTACTGTATTACAATATAGTATAGTAATTACTATATAGTACTATAGTTTATACATATAGTTTACTATATTAGTTTAGTGCACTGAAATGTGGTAATTGAAAGCTATACAGAAATATGACAGAAGCATGCTTAAAATTACAGTTATCTGAGTTCCCTGGGACTTAGATAGATTCAGTGATTCATTGATCGGGCCAGTTAAATCGTTAAAAATAAATGGACTTAAATCATCTGATTAGAAATTACATCAGTATCTCTTTTTCTCCACAACTTAAAAGCAACACATTATTCTTTTCTTACTTTGTGTTTGCTTGTGTTTGGTATCAAAGAATATACCTAGGGTGACCAGATGTCCCACTTTAAGTGAGACTTCAGTGCATTTTATTCAGTGTTTTTCTGTGTCCCAGATATTGAGACCATGTCCTGCATTTTGATTGGTTCTACAGCTCTTAAAAATCAGTTTTGAATGACAAACAGCTTTCCAGGGGCTGGCTCTTATCCAGTGACTGCAAGAAAATGTAAGAGAGGCTGCCTCCCCAGAGGCTCCGTTTCATGTCAATCACACCATGAACATCGGGGATTGAGCACATCTTTCCTTGGCCCAACCAGGAAAATTAGGAGTCATTTCAAAGGTAAAACAGTAAGTAAATTTCAACAAGACATGATGAAAAAAAAAAGACAAAATGAAATAATGTAAAAAAATAATTATTATGTTTTAATTCAGTAGTAGCTGTTGAACATTATTGTTACCTTTTGTGTAAAGAAACAAGATATTTAGCAAAGTCAAGTCAAGTGAATACTGCAAATTTCCCACAGGTATAGCGAGAGGTATAGGTGAATAGGCAAAGAACTTTCCTACCTGTCACCCAAGGTATGCTGGGATTACCTCCTTGAAACCCAATCGTCTTTCTATTAGCTTAAGTGGTAGAAGATGCATTTATTCACATTTGGATTTGAATAACTACCTGATCTAGTAAAAATAATTTAAAAGCCTTGACATTCTAAGCAGGGGGACACGATAGCAAGGCTTTGTAGTTCGCACTATGATCTTATGTAAGCAATATGTGATCGAAAACTTGGAGGTATTTCTCATTATTATAAAAACTGATTATTATTTTACAACTGTATAATCCATGGTCTCAGCTCTACATTACCAACAATAATAATTAGCAATGATATTAATCTGCTCTGGATATATGAGGTTAATGAGTTATTTGTCTTCATAACCAAACAACTTACCACCTCATTATGATTTGAATGCATAGACTGTCATGCTACGTGCCTTAGCTGTTGTGTTTGTGATAAACAGTCACAGCAATAAAAGTCAGTGGATTGAACTGTGAGTCAGGGAGCGTCTCAGGTCGCTTGGCATGTAGCACCAAGCTGAAGCATGATCACTAGGGTGGGGGAGGGCAGGCACCACTCAAACTATTTCTGCTCGGC
>VUQR01011620.1:31004-43684 GCA_015108515.1 Hemichromis elongatus
TCACCACACTGCCAGGAAACTGGGTTGGGTTTATATAGCATGGGGGAGGGGGGCAGAGGGGGAAGGGGAGAGGGAGGGGCGCGGAGAAGGAGTAAAGACAGGACTAGGAGTAGTATATGAAGGGGAGAAGGACCAAAACCCAGCAGGTGTGCTCTAGCAGCATGTAATGTGTCAGCATGGCTCAGTGCCAAACCCACTGTAGCTTCTGCAGCACAGAAGTATTCACTGAATTTTCAACAAGGTTGCAGTGATGTTGATTTATCTTTCACCTTGCTGAATAGTGCTGTTAATTTGCTCATCTCTGAGCTTTGGCAGTGTTCCTGCATCTAATATCATCTGATTCCAGAAATGTCTGCACCCACTCATATAAACAATCTCCTTTCTTAGGTGTGATAAATTATTAAACTGAGGTCACATGGCTACTAGTTTAGAAGGAAAATCGGTCTAAAATATTTATCTAATGTAATTTTCAACTTCACCTTGTTGATTGCCTCTGTTAACATTGATGCTATTTGTAACATTAGTTGGTATGGATGTGAGAACTCCCCAAAGGGGGATTTTTGTGAAATCTTTGGACCAACACGCTCCATAAAATGCATGCACAATGACAGACTGCCACCTGTAACTCAGATGAATATCCGGGTTATGTGGCCAACAAGCTTGTTGGCTATGTCTATGACTTTACCACTGTAAAAAAGGAATTGTTCTCTTTGCTTTGCCTAGTTAAATAAAGCAAATACATGTTAATAGATAATTTCAGTATATGCCTAGAAAAGCATAGATTACTGATAAAGCACTTGAACATTTTTTTCTTTGTTTGTGTAATAGATCTGGGCATTTTGGGGTTTTGAACTTTTTAGCTTTTTGCATTTATTTTTAATTACAAAATCAATAAATTGTAAGGTGCTTATGTATTTCACATCAACTGTTCCTGACAAAACACCTTTTTATTACAACAGATAGTTACTGTATACAAGTAATATGACTTTAAGGTCCAAAGTTACTGTGTTGAATACTGCATTATAAAGTCCAGCCCCAGGCTTTCCAATCATAACATACCGCATATCTTATCATTCACCGTGACAGTGAAATTATTTACAAACAGCTGTGGTGCTGTCACATGGATCCAGGACTGTGGCTGTTACAGAGGTGCCTCTTTTTACCTCGGACAGCCTCCCTCCCTTCCCGCATTCAAGTCGTCACTCTGCTTCCCCCATCCCCCTCCCCCATCCACGTGTTCGCTCTCTCATCTGGATGGGTATGTGCAGGGCTACTTCAAACACGTGCTCTATGCCACCCTGCCCCCTCCCACTACCACCCCCCACCACCTCACTCCTCTCTCGCTATCAGCCTATTTTCCTTTGTTCAGCCCATCTTGCGCTGTGCTGTGTGATTTACTAAAGCCTGGAAGACATGTGATCACTCTGCTGGATACCAAGAACTCCAGGCAGCCAGTGTTTTCAGAGGAGAAGGAAGAGAACGAACAAGGAAAACAATCTGACACAAGCAGCCGACTACTAGGACATTCTGTATGATCTGAGAACGTGTTGAATCTGCTAGAGGACTCTTATTAAGCCCAACAGGAATGAATGTCAAATGAAATGTTTGAGTACAATATATGACACTTTTGAACATAATGCACTACACCAATCAAAAAGAGTTTTATTTATATCTGAATATCTTAACACCTAATAAGCCAACAAATTAGGATGACTTTCATGTTGAACACACAACATATATGATTTTAACACACTTTTGGGTTTTAGATTTTTTTTTGGATAGTGGATTATATGACACAGGTTGTTTTGTCAGATGTGGACACACAGGCTTCCCACATAGGCATGTTTATGCATTAGCCCCAGTCATGATGTTTCAAATACCTTATTTTGGATATTATTTGTTCATTATTATTTCAGTAAAAAAAACAAACAAACAAACAAATGTAAATTTAACCACTTTCCAACTTTTTATATCTGTGATTTATTTGCCTACTGCTTTAAAATATTCCAAGCATTCATCTAAAGATTTTTAGGCTTTTAATACCATGAAACAAGAGATACATCAAAAGTAAGACTAAAGGGAAGCCTGACCATCCTACTGGCTCTTTAACTGACTTTGCTTATAATCAGTATTTCTTAGCATGTACCACTATCATTAGGTTGGCCATCAACATTAATAGACAGCAAGTGGCACTTGATTTATTGGTTTACCAATTTACTTATTTCACCTTCATATTAGGACCCGTAAACACAGGGTTGCCTGTCAGTGAATGTTTATTTAGAAAGTGTTATGGGAAAAAAACATTACGAGTTACAAGTTGCTTTTCAGCCTTCTCCTGCTGTTGCAGCTCTTGTCTGTGCACTCCATCCACTTTCCGTCCTCCCTCTGATGAGGCTCAGCTGGTGGTGACACCTGTTGGATTATTGAAAATGGAAGATATAGTAAATTACCATCGGTTGCCATTGCTCTGAAGGTCAGTACAAGATCCTGCCTGATGATCATGAAAAAGGTGGTGGATAAATCTAAACTACATCTAAGGGACTTGTTAAAGTTGTCAAAGCTGTTGGGAACATAGTCACCAGAAACACCACTGGTAACGCAACACACCAAATAGGGACTGAAATCTTGAAGTAGGAGCCACCTGTTGAAGAAGGCACAGGTACGGGTCAATCTTAAGTTTCAATCTTATGTTTACAAACATGTAAAATAAGGCTTAGGAGAAGAAGAAAAATGCTGAGGGTACAGGACGACTCCCCCACATTAAGGGGCCAATGAAAGGGGCCATATATTCTAAAATCTTGGAAGAAAACATCCTTTCCTTAGCTACTGACCACTGTCCAAAATGTATTGTCATTGAAGCATTAAAAGTTCCTTTTGCTGAGGGCAACTCCTCAGAAACACAACCCCGCACCATAATCCCCCTTTACTGAACTTTACACTTAGCCCAATGCAAACACAAACACCACTGCATCCAATGCTTTTCATTGCGCTTGGTGATATGAGGCTTTTATTCAACAATTAAAATCCCTTTCATAAAGCTTGTATGCACATTTCTTATGGTAATCTGAAAGACAGATTTTCTTTTCTTCACACTATTTCTTCTATTGTTAATGTTTTACAAGAAACAGCACTGTTATAATATTTAGATACTAGTAAAAACTAAGTTGTAGGAAATGTCTGATCATCTACTGGAAGGTTAAGTGCTAAGCCAAAAGACACACGTTAGGAACTTGTTAAGATAGGTGGGATCAAGTCATTGTTTTGCAAGTCTCAAGTAAGTCTTAAGTCTTTATCCTCAAGTCATGACTCAAGTCTCAAGTAATGTCGGGAAAGTCGGAGTCGAGTCTCAAGTCACTGGTGTAAAGTCACAAGTCTAAACTTTGAATTTCAAGTCCTTTCGAGTCTTAAAAAAAACTAAAAAAAAAAAAGAATGATGCAATTATATGCTAAATGTAAACGTGTGTTTTCTAAATCTGCGTTTATCTCAACACATGACGAAACAAGTGAATTTAGAAAATATACACATTTTTTTGTTTGTTTTTAAAAATCTGGTTAATTTGATTGGCTTTGCTACAGCTCACACACACATACGTGCAAAGTGTGGTTTGAATGAATGAATGAATTGAATTAATGGTGCACACTTTCTATATAATATAGAAGGCAATCTGTATATGTGTTAAATTTTACATTTGCAGTGAAGGATCAACGATTTTCAAGTAAATTGGTCCAACTCAAGTCCCAAGCCACTGGTGTGAAAATCCAAGTCAAATCACAAGTCTTAGAAAATTTTTTCAAGTCAAGTCTGAAGTCATAAAATTAATCACTCGAGTCTTGCCCAAGTCCTGTGACTCGTGTCCCCACCTCTGCTTGTTAATGTTCTGAAAGCAGTTGGGAGACCATGTTAAGAATATAACCCACTTCCACACAAACCTTTTCTAAAAGATTAAATATTCAAATGGATAATTATCAATTTGTACATTCCACCTTATTGCCTTATGAACTGCAGAGCATGCTGTTATTGATTTCATATTTATATGTTAAGCTTTTATAATAGCTGTCTACACACATAAATCACAAACAAACATTTACATTTCATGGGAAACATCAAACATAAAAGTTTATCTTTGATTTATGCATTTTCAGCGTTATTTATAGTTTTTTATGGACTAAAGATGGCATTTTGCTGAGCTGAAAGACTCATTCTTAAGGAAACAGATTATTTTGGGAACATATATTTTAAGCTGAAACATAATTTATTGTGTTTTTCATGATAGTTAACAGCTTGTTATTCATCTTATCTCAACTCGTCAAAGGCCTCAAGGGCTAGTTGTTGTTCAGGCAGAGCAGCCAGGCCAAAAGTTTCCTAACATGACTGAATGAAAAAAAAACAAAAAAACAGAGCAGAGCAGAGATACAGCATTCCAAGAGTGCTAAGAATAGCAAAGTGGACCCTGTGCTCCCAGCACTAAGTTCACAACTAGTCTTGGGCAACAGGCAGAGTGAGTCTAAGCACATTGCCAAAACTTTGGCAGGTCGATGTGTGCGTGCTCAGCTGAATGTTTGCCTTGAGTTCATTTAGGGTTACAAATAACATCTGTTATTCACATCTAAGTGATTTAATGCCATAATTTCCTAATAATGGGTCATTTATGACAGGAAATGGTATTTATTAACCTTTTTGGTAAATCTAACAAGTAGTTGTAATAATTCACACAGTTCTTATAAAAGTTCCTATACTAGTAATTGTGTCACCGTTCTGAAATTTGCTTCAAAGATCAAATTGAAATCTTCTGTTAGCTACCTACAAGGATTTATCTTCCAGATAGGTAAATGTGCTCAATCTGCAATCTGCAAAATGCAGCACAAACTTTAATTACATTTTGACAAAATAATTTTTCTTTCGTAGTGATGGAAATTTAGATTTGGTTCTTATACAGAACCTGTTCCCAGTAGATCAGTTCCTTGGAACTGTTAACTACTATCCATTCTACTTATCAGTAGAATACTGACATACTCTAAATACTTATGTAGATATTATATTTTGGGGGGTTTGTAATAAATTTGCAAGAATTTTAAACAAACATTCATTACTTTTTCACTGTGTTTAGAAATTTAAATTTATTCCTTCCCATTTGGAATAACTTAACAAAATTTGTGAAGTACTGAGATTACTTTCTATATGCACTTTAGGCTTCAAAGGTACATTTGAGCTACTCAAGCAATAGGCAAAAATGTCCTCTGTTCTTTTTATTTTATTCGGTGAGGACAAATGACAAACATACTGTTTGGTCATACTCATTACCAAACATATCTGCACCAATTGCTTGGCACTGTCCCTTTAAAAGAGCCATAGCCTTTCTTTCCACTTTCTCAATGTAAACGTTGGCTACAACAGGTGACACCAAGGAGCCCATAGAACATCCATGTTTTTGTCTGTAAAAACCCTAGTTGTGTTTCAAATATGTGGTGGCAAGGCAGAGGTCTAACGGTGTGCAAATCTGTGGGGGTGAAGCTGGTTCTGTTTTCCAAAGACCTATCTTCTTGTAGACATTTTCTGAGAGTCTTCACTGCCTCAGTTGTAGGTATGCAAGTGAAGAGAGGCACTATGGTTTCATCTGGTCAAGTGTAAGTTTTTGGACCTTGTTGGGGAAGTCGGTGGAGTTTTTGATGTAAATCCCAGATTTTAAGCACTCCAGTGTTGGTAATTCCAAGCATTGCTGGAAACCCAAACCCAAACCACTTTATATTTAATCTCCTAAGACCTGAACTCTGTGATGGCATGCATTTTTAATTTCTCTTTGCTATTTGGGCTGATTAGGACCTGATGAATGCAAAAACAAAGAATTACCTGATTATTTTTTTACCTGATTTTTATTTTGGAGAACAAAATAGATGCACATATGAGGACATTCATTTAAAATTTTGGCAGTATAATGTCCTTATAAGTGGATATAAGGCCCTTGTAGAGCAAAATTTAGTATTTTGGTCTAGACAACCCAAAATGTGATGTCAACATATGTGGACGCCAGGTCCTAGGGGTTAAAGAAGAAAGGGATGGGTGAAATCTGACCATTCAATGCAAACTCTTGCCAGCAAACAAACTGCTCTCAGTGTCAAAAAAACTCCAACCTATACAAACATCTAGAAGTAAGTTCTTTTTTTAAAAAACAACAACAACAACATTAGCCTATTACAAGTACCTTGTTTTAATTGTGGTAGCTACCTGGGTTATGTGCCACTTCTGTATCTTTGATTTACCTTATCTGTATGATTTATTACTAGTACCGAAGTACTTGCCACTGAGTTACATTGTTAGCTGGCGTTAGCTCGGTTAGTTCACAGACTGCACTGTTAGACTTGATGATAGCATTAACAACCTGGTAACCTGGGTAAGCTAATACTAGACATGTAAAAACTCGTAATCATGAACATGAACATAACCAGAACCTGAGACTTGAGAACAGCATGAAAATCCATGGACATGAGGCAAGGTAAACAGACAACCTGACATTAAACAAAGGGAGACAGAGGACTTAAATACACAAGAGGGTAATGAGGAAAGTGGAAACACAGGGGGAACACAGCTGACACAAATGAACATGATGCCACAGGAGAAGCAAAAATAAACACACATGAACATGAACACAAGACTTTCAAAATGAAACAAGAAACATGGAGAGACATAGACAGGGACACCCGGGCTAGATACAAGGCTCGTGGAAACACAGATACAAGAGGCAGAGAGGGAGTGAGTGAGAACAAGAGGGAGGGAGACTTAAACACCTAGACCAGACAACATGGAAATAAAGGTAACTAAACATACAGTCAAACCTAGAAATAACTTAATACTAAATAATAGAAAACTAAAACATACCAACACAAACAATTCACAAAACATCCATAAAATGCTCAAAAATGCTGGGTCACAGATCCAGCCACCTGACAGGCTGTCTAAGATGTATAATGTGCAAACAATCAAACATGCATAATATATACTTAATATTTCCAATGCAGAGGTGGGTGGTAAGTGATAGCTTTAGCTGGGGGCCAAATTCTGCTACAGACCCTTAATACCTTGTGATGGCATCATTAGAAAGGAGGATGTTGTCCAAGTTATAGACACTTTTGGACGGTTGTTCACGCCCTCTCCATCACGTGTTGGACAGACACAGAAATACATTTAACAAAAAGCTAAGTTCACCATGATTTTCCACAGAATGTCAAAGGAAACCATTACTAATTAAGGTCACCAAACTTGATGGAAGTACTTTTTATTATATAATACGGATATAGTGGGGTAATACAGAGGAAACACGAAGGTAGTATTGATACATAAAAAGCAAGTTATTACAGCTATATAAGTAAATAATATAGCGATGACAAATGATTGAAAATTGATATTTTATATCAACAGTAGTAATAATATTTGGGACAGTCAATGATTTGGGAGTGACAATGTGTAAAAACATATACTTGTGAGAAATTATTAATTATATTATATAATAAAATGTAACAATATGATATACACTATACATATAACATACTGATATATGTATTGTATGTAATATTGGTATGGTGGTAACTTTTTTGTGTATCTTACTGTATGTAGTTTATACTGCATAAAGTAAGATAGGAATCATAAAAATGTAATGCAAACAAAAACATTTTCAGTGGACAGATGATGTCTTAAATTCACCACATAGTTCTTAAAGATCAAAAGACATGTTTTCTTCTCAAACAGTGAATGTGTGTAATGCTATAATTTTGAAGTAATGTAATTAAAGTACACTAACCTGTAATGCAGTAACACACGACACTAACAGGCACTGAGCAAAAACACAAACTAATAAATGTATATCTGTTTAATAACATTCAACGACATTGTCTTGTATATACATTGGTACATGTCTTTTGGAAAAGCATATTTCAACAGGGATCATGCAGCAGTGGCTCCTATGGCAATATAACAAGTCAATATGAAAAGACAGTTTTGATACTATGTACGAACAGCCACATTGTACCAATATTAGTCATTACACTGTAAAAAATGTCCATCTGAACAAGCAATTCAAGTTGTATATATATGTAAAATTATACAATTTTCAAAGTCTATAGTTCCAGTAGTGAAAAATTCATCTAAAAAAACATAAAGTAATAAATGATTAAAAAAAACAAGTAAATATGCTCATTGTTATTTAGCTCCTTTTTCTTTTTAAGAAGCCAGGAAGGAAGGCTGGTGTCACACACCTGTTTTCACTTTAATGGAGATGAAGGGTGCAGCATAAAAGATGAATCTACAATTGCCACATCAGACAATAGAAAAATATATACATTTGAAACAGAGGAACCTTCATCCTCTGACAGCTGTGAGACAGGAGTACAATTTTTTTTCAATACATGTCCAAGATATACTGTGAATTGTGAAGAGATTTGTTTTATAATAACTTTACAAAGTCATTTACAGAAAGGAAAATGAAAATGGTAAATACTGCTAAATAAAATGCCTGTAAATAGAAAATAAATCCCCATGATTGCTATTACCAAGGCAGCTAGTGGGTAATGTCACTAACTAACCCAACAAATTTTTTATTATGAATACAATACAGGTCCATGATAGAAAATACAATGCTTAGTTAAAATCAGTTTCAATTCCTGTCTCATACAAATGATTGGATAATTTGACTTTGGAATTTGTCAACACCGCCATGACAATAAATAAATCCTTATTTATTTGACAGCTTGGCTGATGTAGCATCAGCTTGGAGCACAACCAAACCCACTGAGCCAAAAATCCAAAGAAAGTCAGACAACTAAAGCTGGTATGTGGGATGCTCTCAGATCGGTCAAAACTTGTAGTTTCTTTTAAACAAATGTATTTTGTTTTAAATGTCTACAGGAGAAGCTTAGTATAGGTATGAAAACAGATGTGACATCTTTTATTTTTACTCTCATGCTACCAGCAAGGTCTGCTCAACCTTGCTGTCAGCTCACATTGGTATCAGATATGGGCTGTGTCCTAGAATAGATATGAATAGTCATCCAAAAGAATCACTAAGCAGTAAAGGTCTGTCTTGTCAAAAATGTATTTTTCTAAATGCAAGTAAAAATACTGTCAAGAGAAATGTGATCATTCTCAATAAGTCTTTCCACACCAAAATGACAAAACAGGTCATTTTCCAAAATGTCCTGCTAGACCGTTTCAAAAATAACTCTCTTATAAAACTGTGGTTCTGTGATTAACCTTAGGCTACATGTGACCCTTTCTGTTTGGGAAAACTTTTTAATTTTTTAATTATTCTATTACACATTTTTGGAAATACCTTATCTGCTTGTTCCATAATTTGCTTCTTAAATCTAGGACCACTCAAGTGCACAAATATTGTAGTATTAATTTGTCTTAGACCCAAATGTCTTTCTCTAGTGTTGCTGTCACATCATCTTAAATAACAATTCCTGGATTTTGTTCGTGCAATATAACATTTCCATTTGATGGCTGTCATACATGATAGCAGAAGTAGGCTAATCAGAAAAAGACACAAAAAACCAAACAAGCAAACAGACAAACAAAAAACAATCTGTGTGGAGTTTACGTCCATCCCATGCTCACACGAGTTCTCTCTAAATACTCTGGCTTCCACTCACAAACCCAAGACATTCGTGGTTTAAGTTAACTGCTAAATTGGCTGTAGGTGCAAATGTGAGTGTGACTCTCTGGATTGGACCAGTCTAGACTAGTGACCTGTCCAGGGTGTATCATGCCTTTAAAAGGTGTGATATACCCCACCCCCACCCCCATGATCCTGATGGATGGATGGATGGATGGATGGATGGATGGATGGATGGATGGATGGATGGAGTATGCAGGGTATGGTTAAAGGGAGAGCACAAGAAAAGCCTACAGTGGCAGCTAGACACCTCTACAAAAACAAAAGCACATTTTTAGTAGTAATTTTGAGTTAAATTGAATACATTTTTTACATGGGAGAGCACTAAGGGGTTTGGATATACAGACTATTTCCCATAAAAATTTGAATTACGTAACTATTTCTAATAAACATAACTTGAGATAGCGATTTGTCAGTGTGTTTCACTCTGAAAAGGAAGGTCTTATTAAGCACTATAAACAAACAAACACTATTACACCAGTTCCTGTAGCACCTTCGTGTTATTGCTTTTCATATTCAGCATATTTGTAACAACCTCTCCATGTTAATCTGCAGGTGAGAGTGTCAGTAGGCAATAAACAATGACTTAACAGGACCAGACCTGATCCAGGCAATCAAGACTTACAAGGATTGCCTAATGGGGGCCTGATGGGGTGGTGAGACAGGGTGATGCTGGCCAAATGGAACTGCTGGGGCACAACGCAGCTCACATCAAGAGACCTAGGAATTTGAGAGCAAGACCCCCTTCCCCCCATGCTAACGCAGACATTGGTAGAGAAACAGCAACTAGAGCACAGATGCATGAAAGGATGTGGTAGCACACGCTCAAACACTGGGTTATAAAACAACATATGCTCTTGTTTCTACTACATGGAGCAGCAGGTGGGACACCCTCCACAATTTAAAGGAAAGAAAAAAAGAAGAGAACTCTGCTATTCACAACAAGGAAGTAAATGCTGTGCATACAGTATATATTTCCTTGTTGTGAATCAAACAGTACAATCTATAAATAACTAAATTCTAATTCTTTAAGGATCCTTAAAAAGAAAATTGCAAAAAGTTCAGTTTAAAAAATGTTAAAGTAGCAGCCCATTATATAAAGAAATGTGAAAACAACTACACTTTTATTTTTCATCATAAATGTCACAAAGAAACTGTGTAATGAATACACCACACATACGCCTCAATAAACTCAATTGTAGTTTTCCTCGCTGTACTGCAGACTGAAACACATTTTACTGTACCTAAGAGGCAATTTATTTCAGTGACCTTTTTACAAATCTGTTTGATGGAGCCTTTTCTCACCCTCTCTCCCTGGATGAGGCCAAGTGGCAGAGAGGGACAGCAGCTGGCGCAGTGGTCTTTTGTGATTACCCTGTGTGTGGCTCGGTCCTACTGCTGACAAAAGTTGCCTTTTTTGCAAAAAAAAAAAAAATGCATTAACCATGTTGTGGCAATACATGAATACCTTACTGGAATAAAGATGCACCAGAGTGATAGTCAGTGTGCATGAACCAGGTTGAGTGGCACTGTGGGTGGTTGGAAATAAGGGGGTAACAAGAAGCACTCGTAACATGAAACCTGCACATATACAGCTCAAGGGACTGATAGAAAGAAAAGGTGCTAAACAGTCAGAAAGAATTGGTCATGTGATGTTTTTGCCTTTTATCTGCTCAGATTCCTATAAACAATTTACATCCAATCCAGACGTTGCAGAGAAGCTATGATCATTACATAATGTTGCACATAGGCCTGTCACGGTAATAACATGTTGATACAAAGCTGTTGGGCCACTGAGTCATGGTATAGATGGAATGCAGTCTACATGAGTAAAGATCAATACCAAAGTGCAGCTGTGTCATTGGCTAACTGTCAGAACACATTTCCTGTCTCACTAAGATCAGCAAGTAATTCTCAGACAAGGTCAAATAAGCAGAATAGTCTAAAATGTGTTCCATTGTTACATACAGTCATATATTGCAGCTCTCCAGAGAATTGTCCTGGAGTATAAAGGGTCATATTGTTATGACGAAACAAAAGCAAATTGTCTTTTATCTTCAAACCTACATAAACTTAAAACTGATGAAGATGTATTCAGCTGACTTGCTTGAGTGATGTGCACATTTTTTTTATTTGTCCACTATGTGTGGAACCTCATAATAGAAGCATGGATTTTTTTTTCAGTCTATCTGACACTCTGCAGCTCATAATGTCAACCTTTTATATACGTCTGTAAATACTTGGTCAAAACTGAGTTCTTCAACAGGACAATAAAGCCACGCACACCAGCAAATCTACAACAGAATAACGAAAAAAGAAAAGAATCAAGCTGTTACAAGGGCCCCAGTCAAAGTCCAAATCCTCAGTGTGACTGAAATGCTGAGGTAGGTCTTTAATAGAGCTTTGCATGAATAATCTGATCAGAGGTTGTTTTTTAAAATTCCCTGGAAACCATTAAGTTTGGCTTAACAACACTAACATGAGGACACTGCTAATCTGGCCCCATACAAATGTAAAAAAAAACAAAAACACTGCCAGCATTTATAAATCCTACTCGTTCTCATAATTTTTAATTTTTGAAAAATCTTAAAATTAACAGTTGTTTTGCACAGGTATTGGATAATTTCTTAACTAAGCAGAGTGATTCTCCCCAGTTTAGTAGTCACATAATGAGAAATGACTCCTCCTAAGTAAGAAAGTTGTAATACGTGTGATTTAGAAGTGACTTTGGGTGGATTTATTTGTCTTTATAGAAAGACTGAATAAAAGGGGAAACAGCCAGCTGGACTATGTCTAAAGATAAAATAATCTATCTATCTATCTATCTATCTATCTGTCTGTCTGTCTGTCTGTCTATCTATCTATCTATCTATACAGATGTGTAGTTGCAACTTTATATCTGCTGTATGTGAATTATACAGTCTTGGCTTATATTCTTCTGTCTCTAAAAGTATGTTCTTACACACAAAATTTAATTTTGAAGAAAATATATTTTGTCTAAGTCTATGTCTTTCA
>VUQR01011621.1:0-13856 GCA_015108515.1 Hemichromis elongatus
GTATCGGTTTGAAAAAATTGGTATCGTTGCATCCCTAATATATATATATATTAGGCCTGTGCATATATATATGTGTGTGTGTGTGTGTGTGTGTATATATATATATATATATATATATATATATATACATATATACATATACATATATACATATATACATATATACATGATATATATATATATATATATATATACAAGATGGCAAGACACCAGGAAAGACTCCATTTGCAGGCTATGTAAAGATGCCCCTGAGACAATCCAGCACATAGCAGCAGGGTATGCTAGCAGGCAAGGCATACATGTAACGACACAACCAAGTGGCCGGCATAGTATACAGAAACACCTGTGCTGAGTATAGCCTGGAAGTCCTGAGGTCAAAATTGGAAATGCCCCCTTGGGTGGTGGAGAATGGCCAAGCTAAGAGCCTGTGGGTCTTCCAGATACAAACAAATAAAATGGTGATGGCTAACCAACTGGACATAGCAGTGGTAGACAAGCAGAGGAAGATGGCTGGAGTGATAGACGTAGCGATACCGAATGACAGCAACATAAAAGTAACAAGGGCTCAGAGAAGAGCTGGAGAAGATGTGGAGGGTGAATGTAACAGTGGTCCCAGTGGTAATCGGAGCACTTGGTGCGGTGACCCCCAAGCTAGGCAAGTGTCTCCAGCAGATCCCAGGAACAACATCAAAGATCATCCAGAAGAGCGCAGTCCTAGGAACAGCAAAGATATGCGCAGGACCCTCAATCTCTCAGGCCTCTGGTAGAGGACCCAAGTTTGAAGGATAGTAAAATGAGCTAATATAGATACACAAACACACACTTAATAACTATGTATGTGTGTGGGCCTGTGCACGATTGTAAACCTGGTGACAATAAAAACATCCGTACCCACCAACCCTGACTGGGTTATAGAGATTGAACAAGTCAGAGATGTACTGGGGAGCCAAACCACTGAGAGGTTTATGAACTAGCTGAAGGAAGAATTCTAAATGTAATTCTGTACTAAAATGGGAGCCAGAGAAGTGACTTCAGTACTGTGGTAATGTGTTCAAATTACCATGTATGTGTACGAATTATCATGTATGTGTAAGAATTGAAAAAGCTGAAACTGTCCTACCTATGATTTGGATATTACCGCAAATTGAGTGTTACGGTACTCTAACCAGGTTGATATGAAATCATTCATAGTTTTCTAAGAGTCTGTTTAAGATCAGAAGTAAGGGAAAGCAGTGCTAGTGACCTTTCTAATGTGATTATCAAAACTGAGATCATTGTCCAAAATCATGTCACGGTTTCTGACTCGCTCACTGCATTTCAGAGACAGGGATAATAGATATGAACAGATCTTTTTGGACCAAGAACAGATATAGAGTTCATTAGTTTGTGAACAGAGGATCTTAAGTACAGCTGTGTGTCTGCATATGAACTATTATATGGTTATATTATGATTCTTTATGGTAGTACTAAATAGGAGCATGTAAAGGTTAAAAAGTAATATACCCAGAACTGACCTCTGAGGAACTCCAGATTGATTTAATAAACATCTTTACTGTACAGGTACGATGAGAATCAGTTGAGAACCTGATCTGTTAAGTCTTTGACACTGTTGATCATGATATTTTAATTCAAAGGCAGCAGCAAGATCAAGCAGGACTAAGGGTGTTGATCTTCAGATCACTGATGTCTTTAGTAAGTACTGTTTCTGTGCTGTGACTGGTTTTGAAGCCTGATTGGTATTTATCCTGAAGACTGTGAGATGATAGGTATTCAGTTAGTTGCTGTTAAACAGTTTCTTCAAATATTTTCCTGAGAAAAGAAAGATTAGAAAAAGCTTAATTATTAATTACTGATTCATTTCTTAACTGGTGTTAAGGTTTTTACTGCAGGACACCTGTCACTATATGTTTGAAGCCACAAACAAAAGATTCATTTAACTGATGAGTATATTGTATATGAGAAACTGTGGCTCTGCTATAGTTGTGATCTTGTCATTTCTTTGTGCACTCGCAAAAAGTCAACAATGGTAGCACACTAAGGTTAATTATGGAGTTCCACAGGGTGGACTTGTTCTATTTATATTATACATGCTTCCCTTAGACAGTGTTATTAGAAGGCATAACAAACTTTTCATTGCTATGCAGATGATATTCAGCTTTATCTATCCAATAAGCCAGATGTCACAGACCAGTTAATTGAACTGCATGAATATTTTAAAGAAAAACAATACAGATGATCTGTAATTTCCTGCCTCTAAATTCAGATAAAACTGGGATCATTGTACTGTTGGCATCAGAGTGTATAACTGGATGCTTACTCTGGACAGCATTACCCTGGCCATCACTGTTTTTCAAAGTGCATATTAAACAAATATGTAGCCATGCTTTTTTTGCAATATGTACAACATGTCTAAAACTAGAAACATTCTCAGAGTGAAGCTGAAAAATTAGTTAATTCTTTAATTCATTATTATCAGATTGTCTTAAAAGTTCCCCAAAAAGCCTTAGTTGATACAAAATGCTAGAGTACTGAGAGGGATTAGAACAACAGACTATATTGCTCCTAGTTTGGCTTCTCTTCATTAGCTCCCCGATAAATCCAGAATCAAATTTGAAATCCTTCCCCTCACACAAAAGCTCACACAAAGACACAATTTGTCGTATATCACCCCGATTGTTTACATGTGAGCAATCTCCCTTTCTGTTTTGTATTCTCCATATTCCATAGAAATGAGAAACAAGACTATGGGATGAACAGAGGCAACTAAAACACTCAAAAAAAGAAAAAGAAAAGCTTTTTGAAAATGGTTCCAATGTGAGACTATGGCCTCAAGCTACAGCTGCCCCTACAGTGACATTTCACATGACCTTTTCAGTAAGTGTCACTGGGAGAACATAGCCTGTGGTGATTTGTAGTACTAAATTTTATGACTTTACACAATTACTGTCTGTTTAAGCCTTGTCACATTCCTTGGCCTGCACTTAGGAAGACAACTGACTATCTTACTTAAAATGTGTAAATGTCAAAAGTGTTCATCACGGCTCTTTCCGACAATACTGACAGATACATTTACGTTTTGCAAGTCAGAAACCAGACTGTCAGTTACTTTTGTAGAATTAGCCACATCCCATCATAGGGGTAAACCCAACTACATTTGGTGGCAGGAATGCCCCACAGAGTCTCTCCAGTGGGGTATGAACAGTTTTACATTAATGTGTCTGTGAATAGGATCAGCTGTTTCTCAAGTGCTGACATTGCCTTTCTTTAACATAGAGATTTGACAACAGGGGCAAGTGAAGCAGCTACTTCATACAGCCCCGCTTCAAAGTGCTATTTGACACATTCATGAGTTTTGAGAATTATGACACAAGTAAAATAGTTCTCATTGTAGCTATCGGGCAACCTTTACTCCAAAATCTCTCTGAAAGTTGGACCAACACCAAGATTTCACCCATCAGCTAAACTGTAGTCAAAGTGTCATTTGACTCTTTGCAGTGCATAGATTAACCCACTTTGCATCATGCAGTAAAGTCACAGCAATGTGACAGTTGTACCCGCCAGACTCTGTACTGGAGTGTGAGCTGGGCTGACCTCTTTGCTTTTAAATCTCTTCTTATTTAGAAAATAAAAGGAAACAGAAAATGACAGGAATGCATTTTGATATTTTCACAGTCTTTCTGAATCAGTTTTAGTATTTATACAAGTTTACAAGGGGGAGTTAAATCTTTCCCTTTACATCTTAAAATTCCCCATGTACACTGTGATACTGGAAACTGCAGGGCTTTTACGGGACTGCAAAACATCAAAATGTAGAATATGATGCTATAAAGGTCAAAAGTAGTGTGCAAGCTGTTGATTTCTTTTTATATTTAATGAAAGTTGAGATATTTCAAGGATAAAGGATAAAGAGTTTTTTTTTTCACAATTTAAGCCTCCATAATATACCTCCATAATAGGTAACATCTAGCATCTACTAGTTGCAATCAGCTCAAATTGGTGGGAATTCATAAATTTTGTAGATATAATAGAAGTTAATAGAAGTTAAAGCATCATTTGCATTAAGGCAAACACTGGCCATCAATGTTATTGCTGTAATTCTTCTGGTAAGGGCATTCTCAGTGTTACTAAGTGTGTTTGTAACGATGTAGGAAATCTCTAAAGATCATCTTTGTTAAACTTGTTTCAAACATGTGACCCTGCCAACAGTCACTGTCCAATTAAAAATAAATGAGTGACTGTAACAGGAGTGTGAACTGGCACAGTCTGAATGAACGAGTGTCACAGATTCTCTTTGCCTCTGTGCAGTTTGTATTAGCCGCCCATATAAACATCACTCTTTAGAAACATGTTCTTTCATTAATTTATCTGGAAACTGTCCAGTTATTACATTTAAATTCACACTCTGATCAGAAAAGGCAAAGGTCGACATTCAAGGATTATGGATTGAATCTTTAAAAATGATCCATTGAAGGCTCATTCATTTCAGCTACATAAGGACACCCTATATTGCTTTTGAATCATTTATAAAGCCTTGATGGATTTAGTGACAGAGGCTAAAATAAATAAAACACCACCATGCATGTTTGTGAATGCGCTAATGTGCTGCAGTTATAATACCCAGAGTATTTAAGGCCAAAACCTATAACGTCACATAGCTCTGGTTGATTTTGCCACTTCTCACAGCGTTGGGATCCGGAGACGCCATTCCCCTGTGGTTAGTTCACCCCTGGGCCCCCCACCACCACAAAAAAGCCCTTTTTACAAGAGAAAACACCTTTTGTGAGGATGAGACGCCTTTTAGATATGAGACACAAAACGCTTCATTTTTCTGCTTGTCTGTCTGTCTCCCCCTTCGTGGCTTTGCCAGCTTCTCTAATCACGCTTTGCCACTCTCCCCCCCCCTTCAGATGCATCGTTGTGAGCAATAGAGCACTGCCTCTCGGCTTTTGCGGGTTTTTTCTGAATTTCCTGAAGTCCCTTTGATATGGAAATTAAATGACTCCACTCAATGTCAGAATAGATGAGGCACAATCTCAGAGTTAGCAGTTTCGACACTCTCTGCCTTTTTTCCCTCTTTTTCTGAGAGCAGCAACACATTGCCAAAAGAGAGACAGAGAGGGAAGACACAAGCACAGTCAGATGATTATAGCACACTTTTGCTGAGCATTATTGAATTTGATATGTCCACCTGCACAAAGGGAACTTTTTCAAATAAAACCCTCAGGGAGCAAATTTCGATAAACTCCAATTGTGTCTCTAAGTCGCCTTCCCTGGAGAAAATTCAGCTCAGCTGCCTGAAATGTGACACCCTATAAAGAATAAAACAGAAATGTCGCAGTCTTAATGAGCTCATCTGAGCAGGACTGTTTGAAATCTGACAGCAGGAGCATGGGAACCATAAGTGTTTGTTAGCACTTCAGGCTAGACCCTGACTCGGAGAAAATGACTCAAGATAAAAGAAAATAGTCTTGAACTTTTTCTTAAAACATGGCACATATGGGAGCCTGGCGTGACATACTGCAGGATATCACAGCTGACACTGACAGCAGTTGTGACAAATTTGAGCTGCTGAAATGTATTTGACCTCAGGGCGTGCCTTGTTGAGGTAATGAAAATCTGAAATAAAACCATGTCATTAGGGAACCACCTTGATTTCCCTGTTCAGTTTAAAGTCTTAACTTTAACCTTCCCTGCTGCTCCATTTTATTACTGAGGACATTATAACTCTGGGATATGATGGCACAGAGCGGGGTCCATCAACTACATGGCAATCAAGGCACAGGAGGTATTACTTGGCACCATGTTCTATTTTAGTAAATGCAACACCTTATGAGAAAGGCTGGATTACTAAACACAAACCTCCTTGTGGCTCCAAAGCCCCAAGAAAGCAAAAGCTTACAGGACCTCAGTGGGTTTGTACTAATTTAATTGAACATTTGTTTGGAATATCCGTCATCAAAGTGCCATATAAACTAAGAGAGACAGGACTCCAAGGTGTGTCCTGGTGTATAGGCTGTCATGGTTTTTAATTAATATTTAGAAACGCTTCCCAGAAGGGGGGAATTTTTACAGACTCCATATGAATATGCAGCACGGTGGTGCAGTGGTTAGCAATGCTGCTGCACAGCAAGAAGTGTCCTGAGTTCAATTCCACCATCAGGCTGGGGTCTGATGGTGTTTGTTCTCCCCGTGTTTGCGCGGGTTCTCTCCGGATACTCCGGCTTCCTCCCACAGTCCAAAGACATGCACTTTGTGGGGATATGTTAACTGATCAATCCAAATTGCCCATAGGTGTGAATGTGGGAGCGAATGGTTGTTTGTCTCTGTGTGTTAGCCCTGCGACAGACTGGCGACCTGTCCAGGGTGTACCCCGCCTCTCAACCTATTACAGCTGGGATAAGATAAAAAAAGAAAATCGGGCCTTTTTCTTAAAGCAGATTGTGGCGGAGGTGTGGTAGCTGCTCAGCTGCTTGGACCCGGCTGCAATAGCTCCACCACATGAAATGCCCGGACCACCCCGTGGTATCTGGGTTTACAGCCTTTTAAATTTCAGGGGATCCATAGGCCGGGGGTGCAGATGCCCGTGGCCGATTTTCTCCTCCACTCACGTGGGGGTGGTCAAGGGGCGGTGCCAGGCAGGTGAGTGGACAGGGGGTGGTGATGGCACTGATGAGCTCTCTACTGTTTTTAGTGACGCCGGAGTGCTTCATAAGGTGTGCGCAACGCTGGTGAAGAGCTGCAATGCGAAGTGCCAAACCCTGAACGTACACTGCCATGTGTCCCGAATTCAAAAGAAACGTTGCGTGAACACTGTGTGTGTGGGTCCGGTCCTTCTACACAGATATTTCCAGGCTGGTTTCTTTACAGTTATTATCCAAGTTTTGTCTTTAGGTTTCCTTGGCGTCAGTTTCCTTCATGGTTAAAGCTACAGTTCATACTTATTCATAGTTTCAGTTTATCCTGCCTGCCCTCTGTCCCTCCTTCTCTGTGTTAGCCTTTCTCATGTATTAATTTTTATTTTTAATGGCTCAATGCTGCCCATAATAAAGAAGCAACACTTTAATCAACTCAGAGATGCACAACAGAAATGTGCTGTTGGAAGTGATGATCTGATTAAATTAATTGTAAATGTTGCCTGGATCAGGCAAGATGACTTATTTGTCTTTTTTCTTCCCTCCTATTCTGGCAGGTTCAGGATAACTTCTTCCCTGAGGCTGTGACCGGGTGACCTCCACACTTTAAAGCACTAAGCAGTTTGCACTCAAGCTTTTATTGTTGTACTAATCACTCTTGCACAGCCTGAACTTCTTTACTTCTTCAGGTTATTATTATTTATATTCTACATCAACAAAAAAACTTACATGCAGTATGCCGTCTTTGGTTTACCTACAACAGTCCCTTTCTCTCACGGCCGAGGGGCCGCAGAGAGACAGAGTGGACTCAAATGCAGGCAGTACTCAGAAGCACCGCAAGTAAAATAAACTTTTATTACAGAGGACAAAATGAACAGAAATGCAACGCGTACTTAAAAAGTAACCCTGGAACTTAGAGCGAATAATGAAGTAAACCATGAACCTACTACTCAAATAACTCCATGACATACAGCCTTGGGGCTGTCGTGGACGAGGGGGAACCCGACACTGGGCAACATCCAGTGTAGGAATCGTAAGGTGTGGGGCAGAGGGACATCACGTTGCGGGATTCTCAGAGTCATTTGTGGCAGGTGGAGGTGAAGCATAGCGGGGTAGATGATCCATGTGAGGAGTAGAAGAAGTCCAAAGAGCAAAATCTGAGAACGTCAGCTCACTTGCCTGCAGCCCTGGCAGGTGAGCATAAACAGAGGAGCTGCAGGTAGATCAGGGACTGAACAAAGGCAGGTTATAGCAGTGTAGCGCAACATCACCCGGAGGGTTAGCAGGAGAAAGCCTCAGAACTCACCCGGACCATGCCACTTTCATGTTCCGTCTACTGCAGGGGTCCCCAACTCCAGGCCTGGAGGGCCGGCGTCCTGATCCATCGCAGCTGATTTAAATGGATAAATTACCTCCCTAACATGTCTTGAAGTTCTCCAGAGGCCTGGTAATGAACTAATCATTTGATTCAGGTGTGTTGACCCAGGGTGAGATCTAAAACCTGCAGGACAGGCCCTCCAGGCCTGGAGTTGGGGACCCCTGGTCTACTGCATCTTTACACCTAAGTAAAAAAACTTCACCTTCAACTGAAATATGATTGGTGAAGATTTTGTATTTTGTCACACCATCAATTTTGAATTATTTTGCAGTTTTATTTTTTCTTTATTGTTTTAAGCAGTTTTTTCTACACTGAATTTGTGTCTTATCAAATATTAATTTCCATATTTTGCATTTACTTTATCACCTTATGTGCTCACATGATTCCCATCATCATGCAATCATAAATGCTGATTTATGATTGAGAAAGTAAAAACATCCTGGAAGTGTCTAAAGCCTTCTTTAAGAGAAGCCTTCGTGTGCACGTTAAGGTGGATGTGGGTGTTTGTAAAGGTTCTGGTGTGGGTGTAAAGCTGCACTACACTGTGATTTGGCCTGGCAGAGTTTAAGATGAACGAGAGGACTCATTTGTGGAGGAAACACAGCTTCAAGTTTTGGCTCCAGCCTCCGCAGCATGTACAGGCGGCTGGATGTACTTGTCAGTTTTTTAACACGGCAGCTACAGTTAGAGAAGTGCACCTTAGTTTTTATTTATTATATTTTAATCTTAAACACATGCAACAAAAATATTCATCATATTTTAAGACAATTTGTTTGTGAATGAAAATGTACATTATATTTTATTCTTATGTAGCCAGTTTTCCCTGAAGTATTTGCACAAATTACCAATTACACTGGTGACTCGCTCTAACGCGTTTCACCTTTCGCGGCCTCGCTGTTTTACAGATTTTTTTGTGTGCAATTTTGGATACTGCATTTTTTTTATAGCACATTGTGTTCTGTGTCCTGATTGGCTGTAGACCATTGCCAATCAGTCTCGTGCTGTGTCTCCTGTACAGTACAGCGTGTGTTCAGCTTGTCAAATTTACATAAATCTTTTACCGCTAGCAGTGTGACTCTGAAGTGCTGTACTGTATGTTCGTAAGTTTTCTCCCCAACACACACAACAATGTCAACAAAACGTTTTTGCAGCATCAAAGGCAACCGCGGGTGTCTTTAGTTTGATTAATAAGACTGTTTAAACAAGACAGAAAAGTGTGAAAATGTTCATGTCTGTCTGAGAAAAGCATATAAAGCATGCAGTGAGAAGTTTTAAAGCCTTAAAACATCTATAATAATTGTAAAAAATACATTTGGCTACTTTGCGGATTTCACCTATCGCGGGTTATTTTTAGAACGTAACTACCGTGATCAAAAAGGGACCATTGTATTTTAATATATCACATATATTTTTCAACATTGTCCAGACAGCATTAACCTGATTATATGAAAGCTCCATCACAAGGCCAGTGAAAATTTAAAAGACGTCACAGCGCTGAATCAGAATACAGTGCTTTCATGTGTTCTGAGACATGGTTTTATCTACTCTGGTATGATTCATGATTATTATTACAAAATTAATACATTTTAAAACTAGAGTTTTGATCTCTGACACAATGTCATTTTCTTTCTGGGTGCACAAGATAAATGAAACCATTTTCACCCTTACATTTGGTTTCAAAAGGCTATTTTATTTTCAACATTTGTCTTTTAATCATGTGTTTGAAAAAAGTCTATTCTTCTACTGTGTCTTTTAAAGTGGAAGGTCTAAAGATAAACTTATTTTTTGAATAAAAGGATTTACCTGAAGGTAAATTGCAAACTGTGTCTTGGAGAGAAACAACCACAGAAAAACATGAAGGAGATTTTCCTGGCCTGGCTTTTTATAGCAGACAACCGCATTCAAAACCATGACTCAACATATGAACATTACCTGATTCTGCTAAAGTGAAGCAAAGAAAAGTCACAGAGGTTTCATTAGAGACATAACTATTATGATAAAGTAGAACAAAAAGTTTAAGGAGTACATTTCTTCATTATTGAACAGCAGAATTGAGGCTTCCTGGCGGCTGATAACGCTGTACTGCTGGATAATAAGCAAGCGAACAATGCAGAAAACAGGGATTTGAGATGGGAAACTCTTCTTGAAGTACACTGAGAGAGAGAGAGAGAGAGAGAGAGAGAGAGAGAGAGAGAAAGTTGTGCAGGAAGTGTGATTTTATCGTGGTGAAAGCAAAACAGCCAAAGTCAAAAGGAAATCCATGATTCAGGTTTAACGATCCGCGCAGAATCCGTTCCCTCATTTGCTGTTTGGTGGTGGTTAAAATAGTTTTATGAACTTTAACCCTTCAAGAGCTACCATAGAACGATGTCTGCCAGAGCTTATCTTTAGATTTTTACATGCTGTAGTGCTATTTTTTGGAGTATTTTAAGTTTCTATACATCAATATAACCGTGATATCCCAAACTTTAATAATATGTATGTATAAACTGTAAATGCAAAAAAGTTGCACAAAATAGTTTCAAACCACAAGGAATTTATTTTGACTGTCTTCATAGTTTTATGTTTCACCAATTTTTACATACTGTAGGAAAAACGAAAATAAATATTGTAATGCAAAAAAAAAACAAAACAGCATGTGCATCAAAATAAATGATTTCCAACAGTGTGATTTGAGTTCAAAGCACTATACTGTACGGTTTTGGGTCAGGTCATGGTGGATATCAGATCGAGTGCGCTGACGTTTATTTCAACGTAGGAAGTGTTATGAACAGCTGATTGAATCGGCATGTTTCTGGAAAATTATGTTTTTGTTGCTGTAAATGCTTTTTCTGCAGTTTTTGCAAAGCCATATGTGGAAGGAAACCGTGACCTTGGACAAGCTGAATGCAGAAGTACAACTCCTCCGGTTTCATGTGCAAAAAAATAAATAAATAACATTTTTTAAACCCACTCCCTCATAGAGAGAATGCTAACACTAAGCTACCTAAGATCTCAGATGCTGAACCTAAGTGAATGATCTGTTAGTGAACAATGACAATTCTTAAGATTAGGCTTCCATAAAACGTCTGATTTACTTACAGAAATTGTCCACAATGTCAGACTTTACACACATCAGTAGTGTTACATCTGAACACATTTTAAAATAGCTAAGACAGTTTATGTAAATCAATCTTCTCTTGATGACATGTCAAATATTCATGATGTTTAAGGGTCATGTATAGGGGAACGAAGCTTCCACTAATTACTAATTATAAACATGACTGATGCACTGAGGTGTTTTAGCTGCCTCAGGCCTCACGGAACAAAGACCTGACATATGTGGATTGAATTTTTGCAGTCTGTGTTGATGCAAACCTCCAAACGTACAATAATATGGTTTTTCTAAAAGTTTTATTGTCATGTACAGATAAACAGTGTAGCCACATTTAGCCATAATGAAATTCTTTGGCTCGTGCTCCTCAGTTTTACATGAGCATATAGAAAGTGTGGAGTTATGTTAAAAAGAATATAACAGAAAATAGCAATAATAATAATGATGATGAAAAAAGAGAAATGGAGAGAAAAAGTATTAAAAATTATAAAAGTTGGCATTTACAGGTTGTGCAAAAGTTGTGCAATGAGCATTTAAGAAGCGTTTGTTGAAGTGACAGTGTGCAGAGTCCTGTTATTGTAGTGAATGTGTGGTGGTGTGTATAGAATGTCAGCAGTTCAAAAGCCTGATGGCTTGTGGGTAGAAACTGTCTCTGTGTCTGCTAGTGCAGTTCTTGATGCTCCTGAACCGCCTGCTGGATGACAGGAGTGTGAAAAGTCTGTGGCTGGGGTGGCTGGGATCGGAGAGGATCCGCTGCGTCTGCCTCATGCTGCGCTGTCTGTAGAGATGAGGTGCTGCCGATCCGAACCACCTGAGGTCTGTCTGTCCAGGATCCAGCTGTACAGGGAAGAGCTGATGTTCAGGTCACAGAGTTTCATGACGAGTCTAGAAGGTATGATGGTGTTGTAGGCGGAGCTATAGTCTGTGAACAGAATCCGCACATATGTGTTTTTCTGGTCCAGGTGAGAGAGGGCAGTGTGAAGTGCAACTGCTATTACATCGTCTGTAGATCTGTTGAGCCTGTTGGCAAACTGGAGCGGATGAAGTGGAGCAGGGAGTAAGGATGTGATGTGAGCTTTGTCTATGCACTCAAAGAACTTCATGGCAATGAAGGTGGGTGCTACTGGGCACTTAGTAGCTCACATTAGTTCTCTTAGGGACAGGGATGATGGTGGTCTTCTAAAAACATTTTGGGACAGCAGACTGGAGCAGGGAAAGGTTAAAAATGTCTGTGAAGACATTTGCCAGCTTGTAGGCACATGCTTTGAAAACACAACCTGGAATGTTGTCTGGTCCAGGAGCTTTCCGAGTGTTTACGTTCCTTAAGTATTTACACACGACTGCCTGAGATACCTGAAAAGGGCAGCTGTCCTCTTCCAGAAAAAGCTCCTGATATAGATGGTAATCAAAGCATGGTGTTAAGCTCATCAGGTAGAGAAGCATTTACCTCACTCTGCCGCTGTTTCCGAGAAACAGGAAAGTAACTACAGTTTCAAAATCAAGTAAAGTGCAGAAGAAAAACCTGTTAGGGACGTTCTGGTATGTGGCTCAATCAAAGATGTCAGGGCAGTTTTCCTGGCAGTACTCTTTACATTTAAAATCTTTAAGAGTGAAAGGTACACCCTTCCATTTCTTTACAGTGTTCTGCCATTAGAGGTTTCCAGGGCTAAGTTCTTATTGGCTAGATTTGGCATTAAGTACTTTTTGTACTTTATCCTAAATCCCCATTCCTGTGAATTTATATAATAACAGTCAGATTCCAACATAACAATTAACTGTGGATCTATTTAGATACAGTATTAAACAGTGAGTGCACTGTACCTTGTTGCATTTTTTTTTCATCTCATCCTACACCCAGGCTCCCAGTCCTCAAAGCTCCTTTCTAGAATCACCCGCTCTCCAACTTTGCTTCTTGTTTGTCCTCAGGAATCACTACAAAGATATATAACTTCAGTCTCAACATACTTTTGCTTTAACTCTTAGATCACAATATTTTTTATCTCACTTAAAGTCAGGGTTCTCCGGCTCCTCTTCTCCATTTTGCAGCTTTCGTTAATTTTACTACAAATAATTGCCTTTCGTTGAAGCTCACTTTGCTAGAATCAAGGAAAAATGGAAGATAATGTTAGTAACACTCGGCAGTGAGAGCAAGTGCAGTTAGTTATGGTTCGATAGTGTCCTGCACCATCACCTTTAATTAAAACTCGCGGTGACTCAGACCTCGCTCGCGGTCAATGGTTTTCCCAGTCAGCTCCTCCAGATATTCATTGGTGTGCTCTCGATGAACTTCATGCCCGCCTTCCTGGGCTACCACTGAAGAAAAAAAAAACAAAAAACATTGCGTTCAACTCTTTCTGTACACCGTTATATTTCTGCCACAAACCAACCAATCACAGACTTCGATACAAGCTACTGTAGCTAAACCTGGGCAAATATCCCAGAATGCACTTCGTCCAAAACTCAATCGAAGCCGTGGCGGAGGAACGCAGAGTGGCAGAGTTTGAAATACGACTCTTTCTCGATCACAAAATAAACTTTTTTTTACTTTCCACAATAATCACTTATAACTAACCTTTTCATGTGTTTGGAAACAGAATTTTATTGAAAGGGCTAGTATATAAATCTTCTTGTTTCTAGAGTGCTTGCTCTGGGCTTTGAATAAAACAGACAAGACAGTCAACAATTTTTATAGTGTGTATTTAAAATATTTTTTTATTTGCAAAAAAAAAAAAAAAAAAAAAAATGAAATACA